>RWGY01000031.1:28549497-28616365 GCA_007726485.1 Eragrostis curvula | reverse complement strand
ATATCATGATTCAGTGATTTAACTAATAACCACCACTTCATCATTCGTAAGGTCGACGCGAAGATGAGAACAGTGAAATCATTTGGAGAATTGAGCTGCTTACATTCCTAGTAGATAGCTTAGCAAGAGAGCAACTGCATACTGGGAATCACACTAGCTGAGGCCGCACTGCTAAAACCGGAGCCTCAAAACGGCAACCGGCTGCCGTGATCAGTTGCCCGGCGGTGGTAGCCAGCTGAGCTCCAGGCCGCCGGCTATGTCGCCCCACGCGCCTGTGACACAGGCGGCGCCACCCATCCCGTCGTCCCACGGCGCGATCCCGTCAAAAAAGTCCGGGACCACCGCCGACGGCCACGACGAGAACACCGCCGCCGATGCATTTACGGCGCCGAGGTCGAACTGCGGCGGCAGGAGGAAGCTTCCGTCGCTGAGGAACGGGAAGGCGGCGGGAGGAGGTCCGCCGGGCACGCGTCCTCGACGCCGCGCGCTGCCGTCGTCTGCGGCGGCGAAGACGAGGATGTCGGCTCGGCGGAGACCCTGCGGCGTTTGGTGCCGGCGCCGCTGCGGCGGGTAGCGCCGCCGACGGGGACGTCGCGCAGCGTGCCGCCGTGCGTCCAGTAGCGGCGGCAGGCGCGGCAGAAGTGGCGCGGCTGCGCCGTGCTGTAGTTGTTGTAGTAGCAGAACTTGGTGTTGGTGGAGCGGCAGCGCGGGCACTCCAGCTGCTGCTGCTTCGGCTGCTCGCTCTTTCTTGCAGCGTCGTCAACCTGCAACACCAATTAACAAAGTCAGTTGACAGTCAATTAGCAGTTATACTACACAAATGGTAGATCCTTTGTAGAGTAAAATCATGCGTGACTCACCTGCGGGAGAGCAGAGGAGTCTGCTACGAGCTGCTCAGCGTCGGAAGCGGCCGGACGCTTGGAAGTAGCGGCCGCGCCGGAGGTGGCGGCGTGGATCGAAGCAGCAGGCGCCATTTCTTCCCCGGCGAGCAGAACAGCGCATGCCGAGGACGGACGTCGTCGATCTGCTCGGAACCAGCCAGCTATGCAAGCTAGCTAGCGTTGTTGGCCCAGTGGTGCGCTGCTGTGATCTCACAGACTCTCTCTCTCGGAAGAAGGTAACAAAGAAATGGTTGAGAGGGTGAGCCGCCGGCCACGGTATTTGTAGCCGCCGCTGGTGGTAGAAAGGCTAGCAGTCAGTCCGAGCTGGACGGCAATCAGCTCCTGTGCGGTTTGGTTGGTTGTCTCTCGACTCGCGTGCTTCCTTCCAAGTTGGGGTCCTATATATGGAGCGGCCCCAAGGAAAAACGAGAGCACGGCTGACGCAGCACACACAAGAAGATGCTCTCCTTGCGGCTTAAGCTAGCTAGCCAACATTCCGTGACCGTGCGTGCGCGCACCCACGACGACTCGACACTAGTCTAGCCGTCAGTATTCGGCACGAGCAAACAACAACGTGACGCGACGCGAAACCCGCGCACGGTCGATTCGATCCGCGCGCGCGTACACACGGGAGCCACCCCACCCGTGCGCGCCGATGCGGTACGGTTTCCGAGGAAACGGTGGCCTTGCACTTGCCGCTTGCTCTTGCAGCATGGACTCGATCGATCGACCTGCTTGCCTAGGTAGGTAATAGGCTGCGTGCGGTGACGCGTGGAACAAGCGACTCGCAATTATTCCCGTGCTCTGGCGGCTGGCGTCTTGCGCCGCCATTGGGAGGCGCCAGCTCGCGGCACAGTGGCGAGATGAGAGAGATCGGCAAGGGATCATCAACGCCGTCGTAAATGGCCAGAGCGAAGCGATCGGGTCGTGAGTCACGGCGGGCCCCCTCGCCGTGGACGGACGAAGGAGGTTGGCGACAGAAAAGACGCGGCGTGGGCCCTGGTCGGTGGCTTTCCGACGCAGAATGGGCCCCGCGAAAGGTCCACAGCGCTGTCGCCGTCGCCCGTTTCCGTCGTCGTTCCGTCCACATGTGGGGACTCGCTGTTGTGCCTCTGGAACGAACGGCAATGGCCGCCACCTGCCTGACTCTGCCAGTTTTGCCAGTTTGGTCGCTGATGTGGCTCCTCGCAGCGTCTCTCTGCAACCTTTCGGGCCTGCACCCCATGTGTCCTGCATCTAAACCGGGTTCAGAATTCTCAAAGCCCTGCTCACTCTTGACTCTTCAGTGCTCTTAATTACATGTTTACAGTACCAGGTCGTAGCAGAATTCTTTCTCCTAGCAGCTTTCTGGCTGTGAATTTTTTTTTCGGACGTCGGTAGAGAGCTGGTAGTAATTTGCGGCAACTTTGCAACGTTAACATTGCCTTGCTTCAGATAAAAATGCAGAGAGAACTGTAAAGTGCAACATACTTTACGTTGAGCTTCACGTTGACTCGTCGCAAGGCGCGTGCCGGCGCCTCAGTTGATTCGTGCAAGTTTGCAAGTGATGACAGCAACGCTTGTTATAATTATGCATTGAGTGCATTGCTAAAAGACTCGAGGAGCGTAGGACTCAAATAGAGTGATGGCACTTTCGGCTAACTATTTCGCATTTGCCGCCGGTCGAAGGCTGTCAACATTCCCCACACCGCCTTGATTCCATCGATCGAGAGCCGTGGAGCGTTCCAGTTCTTCTTCACCCCACTCCCAGTCCTCCTCCGCACACATAGCTAATACTGACAAAACCATAATCCTGCATTAGCTCCTACCAGATTCCAACACCAAACAAAGCGAGTGGGGAGGACGTGATCCCGCTCAAACGTGCGTAGTTTCTACGTCAGGTGGGGGTTCAATCTGGATCGAGTAAATACTGTGACGTTGATCCAAGTTTATACTTAAGTGCTATCAAACTTGATTATCTATGCACAAAAACGATCCTTCAAGACACTAATGTTTCATGGTGACACGGCACCCCGACGAGACACGTACAACTGATTTAAAAAAAAACTCCGATGCTACCGACCCATGATCGCACTGACGGCGACGTCGTACGTGCCCCGAGACGACCGGATCGAACTGTGGCCGCATGAGCATGAAAATAAGTTATGACGAAATCGCAAGTTGAGCTTGTTAAACAACGGGAGCAATCAGATGATCAACGCGCTAGCCTGTCGTTGCTCGTGGACGCACGCCTCCTACTTCTCGACATGCACGCCTCTCCATGCATTGATCACCCTGTCATTTTGTGTTAGAAGTGGTATAATAATACGTCTGATTGTTACATGATTAGCTCTTGTCCTTTGGTCAATAATCCGGACGATTGCTGGTCAAAGATGAGCAGATAAACATCCAATTTAGTATCTAAGAACGTACAAATACTACCAGCAAATCATGTGAAGACCTCAAATCGGCCCTGTCCCGCCACGGCCATGCAATTATATTTTGAATGATTTTGATTTAAGAGGTAAATATGCATCGTCCGATCCTAATGGCAACGATCAAGCCTAAAGAAAATTCGTTATAAAAAATCTAAGAAATTTGAGGCCATTCACCCAGATCAATCATCCGGAGGAGGCCCACACATTCTCTGCTCTGGATCAGCGGCCCATTTTGTATTCGGCCCATGAGCAGCGCGTCTCGTTTCGCTGTTGGCTGTTGCCACCGCACGCCCCCCGCAGCCGCGCCGCTCTCTCCGCCACCGCCGGGGACGCGTCGCTCTCGGCTACGCGCCTGACTAGAGGACGCGGGCGAGGCGGGCAGCGAACTTTGAAGGCGGCGGCGAAATCTTACGCCTGCGCGGAGAGCGCAGCGTCGCGTCGGGCCGCGGCGCCGCGCCCGCGAGTGCCTCGGCGAGCGGGGAGGCGCTTCGCGCCGCGGGGAAAGTCTGCGAAACGCCACGCGTCCTCGATCTGCGCCGTCGAGTGACTGGGCAAGCGGCGCAGCTGGAAGGGGAAGGCAACGAAGCCAGGGGGGAGGGGAAGACCATGGACTGGCCGCCGCCGACGCCGACGTCGCCGTCGCTGGTCGTGCGCAGCCCCAGGCAGACGGTCAACCTCCTCCGAAACCGCCGCAGGCACCGCGACCCCTTCCCGAGATCTCCCTCCTTCGCCGCCGGCGACCACGGCCCCAAGCCGTCGGAGGTGTACGGTTTCGTCGGATCCATCACCACCGTCATCGCCACCGCCATCTACTTCGCCTGGGCGTACACGCCCGAGCCATGGCTCCACTCCCTCGGCATCACCTACTACCCTAGCAAGTATTGCTTCTCTTCTCGCCCTCCTTTTCGGGTTTCAGTTCACTCTGCTGTTTGAATCATCACACATACTAGTACTATTTTCACAGTCAGCTGATCCCTAAGTTGTATCAGTAATTGTACTGAATAGTAGTAGTATCCACTGCATTGGAGGGGACACTAGATGATCACAAATTAATTGAAATTAGACCTGTGTCTCAGAAATGCATATCTTCAAACATTACTTGTGGTTCAGATAAGACCATTCAGGATCGATAGGCGTAAATTACAAACTAATTTCAGCCTTGTTTGGTTGTTGTGTATTGGTTTAGGTACTGGGCGTTAGCGGTGCCATCATTTGTGATTGTGGCAGTAGTGCTATCCATGGTCATCTACATGGGCTTCAATTTCCTTGCCACTCCTCCGCCAACATCCTTCAATACAATCTTCGGTGAGACCAAATTTCTTCCCTGTATACTTGCCGTGTCTCACCAGTTTGGTTACTACATTTTCATATCAGCTTACCAATGCTCATAATCCCCTGTATTATTCTGATGCCAGTAGCAGATTTATGTTGCCATGAAACTATACTGATGCCAGTTGCCCAATGCATTGCGAGAACACGCTGCTGATTGAACTATAAATGTTCATTCAATCTTTATTCGTGCCTCCTATATATATACTTGGGCATTTTAGTACTAGTTTGGTTCTTGATGTCGTGACAATGATTACATGAGATGTTTTCTCTTCACTCTTGGTTGCCGTTGATTTGTTCATGCTGTAATTATTTTGGCCTATGTCAATTCACAGATGAAAACAGTCGGGAGCGTGTGACGTTTTCTCCAGAAATGAAGGAAGAAGAGAGGCCCATCGAACCCATTTCAGACATTAGTATTGATCAGATCAATAATCTTATGTTTGGTGATAGATGATTACTCTGAACAGAAATGATCTTGTTTATGTATAGACTGCAAGATAGAGGACAGTAGCAAGTTTGAAGAAGAATCCAGATAAAAGAAATTGTTGTTGCACCTCACGAGCAATTGATCCTTTGGCATTTTTTATGAAGGGGCTCACAGCCCTCAAAATTTATAGAACTTCAACTTGTTTTTTGTGGTGCAATATGGGAATTCACTATAGTAGTTTTTTCTTAATCATGTAGTCCCATTGGGAGCACTGATACGTGTATCTTTCTCTCTATGTAAACCAGTGGCTTTGTTGGACTAATGAGGGGATCAGTGGGTAGATGATCCCTTACTTGTATCCTGATGTCTTGTTTTGGTTATGTACCTCCTCAGCTTAGTATTTATCATATATTCGTTAGCATCTTATTTGTACGGGTTAACATCACAGTTGTGGTATGCCATCCATTTTCGATGCACCTTCGATTTGTTTAAGATTTGAACAAGAATGTGTGGATCAAAGCCATTATTCCTTCTCTCTATATTTTTTTTCTTCAATTTTTTGATCCAAAAAGTCCACTTTTTCAGATGAATGTTGCGGAGGCACGACTTGGCTAGGCTGTTGGTTGAGGTCACAATGGCGTGGACTATCGCATCTACCCATCCAAAATTATGAATGTTTTGTGTGTTTGTCTACAGTCGACACAACATGGAGATGCTTCTGTATTCTTTGCATGTGTGCTGACAGAGTTCATGATGAAGTAAAAGAGCTCTCCTTATTGCAAGGTACCTCTTTACGGCGTCGCGCTATCGGCCTCAATTCAGGCTGTCCCAAGTGCCGTCTTTCCAGTGACGCAGCAATGGAGCCGGGAATGGTTAAATTTGAGCACACCCACTCGCATCCTGGCTCAAGCTGCAGAGCAACAAACAAAGCCCCCGTCTTCACTGAGCCAGCCAACACAGTGTGCAGCAGCACACTGCGCCAATTTGAAGAGCAATCGCCAAACATGGCTCTCACCAAAAACAAAGTTTTACCGGCTAAGCAACAAGAGAAGAAACGAGAACGCGCTTTGAAATCTTGCTGCTCGTCTGCACGCATGCTCGTGTTCGTCGGCGACCCCCAGCCAATCACCGCACTGATGATTGATCAAAGTAGCATTTTAAGGGCACAATCAGAATAGGGATCATATGCATGGGTGCGTGCTGAATGTGTTTTATCCATCTTGCTTTTCTGTCACGAACAGTACCAGTACATCAGAGGTAATGAAAACATAGATTTCTTCCAGGAAATAGTGCTGGCCCAGTAGCTGTTCAATCCATAAAGAAAATGTCCAAATCAGAAGCGTATTCTTTGTTGAGCAGGTGGATGCATTTGTGTTTGCACAGGCCCAGAACAAGCCGCCATTAGAGGCTGCCTGAGCTCCAGCGCGTGTATGCTCGCTCGACTCTGCTCGGATGCGTGTAATTGCGCGCGGGTTCCGCAAGGCACTCCGCACAAAGGATGAGTGGAAGCGGTTCCCTGCTGGCGGCCGAAACCAGAGGTGATTTTGTAAAATACTGGATCGCGATGGTTTGGATCGCGATTAATAGTCGCGATTCAAATTAAGGAGCTGTATGTAAATAGTTGGATCGCGATTATTAATCGCGATCCAAACCAGGGGGCCGCGTGTAAATTTTCAGGGGCGGCCACGGTGCAGCCGCCGGCGAGCCTCCCCCGCACTACCCTCTGCAGATCCTACGCGCCTCCGAGGTCCCCACGCCCATGGACGAGGAGGTGGAGCAGCAGATACGCACGCACGCGCTCCGGAGATGAGCTGCGTCCATCCGCGCCGCCGCCGACCGTCGGTGCCGATAAGCCTATACGCTCCTCCGCGAGCAATTCCTGAGCTTACACGCCGCCATCCGTTCTTCCTCGTCGTCGTGTCACTCCGACGCCTACGGAGAGCCGCAGTTCCGGCACTACGGCGGTGTGCCCTCCTGTTTCGTGCGCGCCGGCGCCAACCGACGAGGCTCGCCGCACCACCAGCGCCTCCACGCGCTCAACCATGCTGGCCCGACTTCTTCGATCAGTTCCCCTGGTCCATGGTGGTGCCATTGGTCAATACGTCTCAGAGGACTGGTAACACCGGCGAGATCCTCCTCAATAGCATTGCCCGCGCATCAGGCCTTCCTCGAGGCTCGTCGCTGATCCGTGATTTAACTAGAGATCATTGGCGAAAGTGTCCTCTGTCCGTGTCACCACCGGGTGTGCGCCCTCGGCGTGCGTATGATGCAGCTGTCTATGACTGTGTTTGTTCCTGTCTCTCTGAAATTTGGCGGCACATCGCATACTTGCTGCTTGTTCTGAATCTCCACGCATGGTGTTTGCGTTCTCCTTGCAGTATAAAAGGGGCAGGAGATATGTCGATCAGTAATGAAGATAAATATTTTTGCCCACTTCGATTCGAGCTTTGGTGGCCGCCAATGTGATCGATAACTGCATATTCGTTACTGTAGGTGGGACAGTAAATTCGTTACTTGCAGGCTTCACAATGTTATCAGTTCGTGGTAGGCATCATTTACCGTTGCCATCTGAAACTGCTCTGTAGTTTGACTGACAGAGGTGAAAAGTTTGAAGAAGAATCCAGATAAAATAAATTGTTGCTGTGCCTCACTAGCAATGGAGGAACTCGACGCTTCTGTATCCTTTTTTTTTTCCCGAAAGACCCGAGTGTTGACAGAGTTCAGAGTCAAGTAAAAGAGTTCTCCCTAATTGCCAGATGCTCTTTGTGTCGTCGTGCTCTTGGCTTCAATTCAGGTTGTCGCAGGCCCAACAGCCGGCATTCCAGTGACGCAGCAATGGAGCCGGGCGTGGTTGAAGCCTTGAAGGGAGAACACTCACTCGCAACCTGGCTCAAGCTGCAGAGCAACAAACAAGCCCCGTCTTCACTGGCCGAGCTAACAGTCTGCTGCACCCTGCACCCGTTTGAAGAGCAATCATCAACTATGGCTATCAGCAAAACTAACATCAATCATCCCTAACAAGAACGACGTTCTACTACCAGCTAGTACAATCTTGGAGGCAACGAGAGAAGAACAAGCCGAGAACGCGAACTGAAAACACCCCCGCGTCTTAAACTTGCTGCTCATATGCACGCATGCTCATATTCGTCGGGCGGCCGCCTGCCAATCACCGCACTGATGATTGATGAAAGTTGCATTTTAAGGGCACATCAGAATAGGTATCATATGCATGGATGCGTGCTGACAAGCAAATCGATCAAGAGGAAAACATGACGCCCGTCGTCAGAATGTTATCCATCTTGCTTCTCTGTCAACAAAAATTCCAGAAGAAATAATGTTGGACCTGTAACTACACATGCCCTGAAGCTTCAGAAGCGTCTTCGTTGTTGGAAGGAGGATGCGTCCGTGTTCGCAGTCGCGGTGTCAGCTCAGGCAGGCCCCCAGAACAAGTCGCCATTGGCGGCCGCCTGAACTCAAGCACGCTGATGCTCGCTCGACTCTGCTCCGATGCGTGTAATTGCGCGCGGGTTCCGCCCAGCAATCCGCGCGGAGGATGAGTGGAAGCGGGGTCCCTGCAGCGCGTGTAACGGCAGCCGGCGGCGGCGGGCGGAGCCGCGGGAGAAGAGAGGGAGCCGGCGGTCGAAACCAGGGGTGTTTTTGTAAAATATTGGATCGCGACTATTGATCACGATCCAAATGGATCGCGATCCAAATTAGGGGGGCGTTCGTACATAGTTGGATCGCGATCAACGTAGGGGGTGTTCTGCAAATCGTCATGGGCCGCCATGGTGCCTCCGGCGAGGCCCCGGCACCCCGCTGCCGCCGGCGTGCCCCGCGCCGCACTACCCTCCATAGATCCTACGCGCCTCGCTGTCGAATGCGCTCCTAGAGCGCCCCGCATCCATGGACGAGGAGGTGGAGCAGCACATGCGCACGCACGCGCCCCGGAGATGCCGATAAGCCACCATCCTCCGCGATCAATTCCTCAGCTTAAACGCCGCCATCCCTTCTTCCTCCTCCTCCTCGTCTCTCCCCAACTCCCATGGAGAGCCGCTGTTGCGGCACTACGGCGGTGTGCCCCCCGTTTCGGTTCGCTGGCGCCAACGGACGAGGCTCGCCGCACCACCAACGCCTCCAATCTCAACCATGCCGACCCGCCTTCTTCGATCATTTTCCTGGTCCATGGTGGAATTGGTCAATGCGTCACACGGTCTCAGACTGGGAACACCGGCGAGATCATCCTGAAGCGGGAACACGGTTGTTTGTCAAATCAACGACAACAGACGCCCTGAAGAAAAAGTCCGTTCAGAAGCGCAAGCGTCTTCGTTGTTTGTCAGGTTGTTGCATCCGTGTTCGCAGTCGCGGTAGCAGCTCAGGCAAATCCCCAGAACAAGCCGCCATTGGCGGCCGCCTGAGCTCAAGCGTGCGATGCTCGCTCAATCGACTCCGCTCGGATGAGCATAATTGCGCGCGGGGCTTCGCCCGGCACTCCGCGCTGCAGGATGATTGGAAGCAGGGATCCCTGAAACGCGTAGCGGCAGCCAGCCGCGGCGGCGGCGGGCGGGCGGAGCCGCGGGAGGAGAGAGAAGCCGACAGTCGAAACCAGGGGCCTTTTTTTAAAATATTAGACCGCGCGATCCAAATATTTACATGTATACCTTTGATTTGGATCGCGATCAATAATCCCGATCTAAATTAGAGGCTTCTATGTAAATAGTTGGATTGCGATTATTAGTCGCGATCCAAACCAGGGGGCCTCGTGTAAATATTCAGGGCCGCATGGTGCAGCCGGCGGCGAGGCCCCGCTGCTGCCGGCGAGCCCCGATTCCCTGGAGTATGATAGGGCAAGAGATTTGTTCATCAGTAACGAAGAGAAAAACTTGTGCCCGCCTCGATTCGAGCCATGTTAACGGTAGCATTTTTGTGCTTTGGTGGCCAATTTGCTTCATATTCATAGTGCCGTCTGAAAGTGCTCTGTATTTTGACTGTCACCGCATTTGACAGAGATGAAAAGTAGAAAGACCATCTCCATCACGGTAGCATTGTCAACAATGTGGTCGAGAACTGCATGTTGTTTCCTCGTAGCTGTAGGAAGGACAGTAAATTCGTTTCTCCTACTTGGCCTTCATAGTGTTGTCGGTTTGTGGTAGGCACCACCATTACCGTTGCCATCTGAAACTGCTGTGTGGTTTGACTGTCACCGCGTTTGACAGAGATGAAAAGTGGAACGACCATCACGCCAACTAGGACGCCACGTCGGTGAAAGGCCCAATGGGTCTGTCCTATGTGTCACGCCCTACAGCCACTCGTTAACCGCACGCCCACGTGGGCAACTTTAGGGACCAAGCAACATCACAATCCCTGCAAAACAACAGATCTACGCGCTGGTCCCGTCTACCAAATCGCCGCGCCTCGCCATGCTGCATCATTGCAGATTTCGATCCAATGCTCCAGCCCCCAAGCTCCATGCACGCTCGAAACACAATTAGCTAATGTAAAAGCAATGCGTTGCTCCTGCTCATAAGATCCCGTGAGGTCGCCATTCCCTGTGTTGGCTAGACCCGACAAAAATATCCCCCACGTAACGTAACAATATCTGGAGGAAATATCGTCCACGAAAATCCGGCCACGCGCTGTGATTGGCTGGGGAGGCGCCAGCGTGGAGAGCGGGCCCACCGTCTTATCCTTGCTCCGTGGAGCTCGTCACTCCTCGGCCCGCGTATAAATACGCGCCCCCGAGCTCACCGCCACTCACCACCTCGACAAGTACACAAACATAGTCACTTCGAGCATCACCCGTTTAGAACTCGAACGGTAGCGTCACTCCAAAGTCCATTCATGGCTCTGCAGGCTGCTCTCCTCCCGTCCACCCTCTCCGTTCCCAAGAAGGGCAATTTGGCCACTGTGGTCAAGGACACGGCGTTCCTGAGCGTCTCCCAAAAGGTTAGTTACCGCATTATTGTACAATGCTTGTTCGATTAGCTAGTTGATGGATTGTGCTTGTGCACATCACAACAATGGTTGACCGTGATGAATGTTTGCGTCTCCCAGAAGGTGTCGTCGCTTTCGGTGCGAGCCCAGGTGGCGACGGCGCCCGTGGCGACCCCGGGGTCGAGCACGTCGTCGGTGGACAAAAAGAAGACGCTGCGTCAGGGCGTGGTGGTGATCACCGGCGCGTCTTCCGGTCTCGGCCTGGCCGCGGCGAAGGCTCTCGCGGAGACGGGCAAGTGGCACGTGGTGATGGCGTGCCGCGACTTTTTGAAGGCGGCGAAGGCGGCCAAGTCGGCGGGCATGGCGGAGGGCAGCTACACGATCCTTCACCTGGACCTGGCCTCCCTCGACAGCGTGCGCCAGTTCGTCGACAACTTCCGCCGCGCCGGGATGCCGCTCGACGCGCTGGTCTGCAACGCCGCCATCTACCGCCCCACGGCGCGCACCCCCACCTTCACCGCCGACGGCTACGAGATGAGCGTCGGCGTCAACCACCTGGGCCACTTCCTCCTGTCCCGCCTCCTCCTCGACGACCTCAAGAAATCCGACTACCCGTCGCGCCGCCTCGTCATCCTCGGCTCCATCACCGGCAACACCAACACGCTCGCCGGCAACGTGCCGCCCAAGGCCGGGCTCGGCGATCTCCGGGGGCTCGCCGGCGGTCTGTCCGGGCCGAACAGCAACGGGTCGGCCATGATCGACGGCGCGGAGGAGTTCGACGGCGCCAAGGCGTACAAGGACAGCAAGATCTGCAACATGCTCACCATGCAGGAGCTGCACCGCCGGTTCCACGAGGACACGGGCATCACGTTCGCGTCGCTCTACCCCGGGTGCATCGCCACCACGGGATTGTTCCGCGAGCACATCCCGCTGTTCCGGATGCTGTTCCCGCCGTTCCAGAAGTTCGTCACCAAGGGCTTCGTGTCGGAGGCGGAGTCTGGGAAGCGGCTGGCGCAGGTGGTCAGTGACCCCAGTCTCACCAAGTCCGGCGTGTACTGGAGCTGGAACAAGGACTCGGCGTCGTTTGAGAACCAGCTCTCGCAGGAGGCTAGCGACCCTGAGAAGGCGAGGAAGCTCTGGGAGATCAGCGAGAAGCTCGTCGGCCTTGCATGATGACACTAGCTTCTTGGCCAGCGGCCGTCGCGGCGGAACAGGGGAGCTTTTGCTTCCTTGTTTCATCTGTACGATTAGAATTTTTTTTCCCCTACTAGTAGCTGAGGGTGAGATCGTTGCGTGTTGCTGTCTACGAGTAGATCCATCTCCTGCGCTGTACAATTTTATTTCCTTCAGAAAACCATGGAATAAAATGACAGGCTGATGCTGTACCTTCTTCGGTTTAATCTGCCTCTTATCTCTGTTTTCCAAAGACAACTCGAGAAACATGCAAGTTCACGGATGCATATGGACGTTGCAGTTTTAGACCAAAGGCAACCTGACTTCTAAATGCTGGGTTGTCAGCTCATAATTCAGGTACAGATGAACTCCATCCGTCCTCAGCTCATATGCAGTCATCGACTCAACCAAAGGTTATTTTGTTTTCGTTTTCTGATGAGCGGCAACAGTGACGAACCCAATCGCCATAGCTCTCATGGGCCGGATTTCATTGCTGGGCTTAAATACTCTTGCCAATCTCGAAAGCCCACTGGGTCGCTCTCCGTTCAACGCCAGCTCCTGCTCCGCCCCACCCATATTCCCCGCACCTCCGCGCGCCCGCTGGGCTTAATTGGGCCCAATAAGCCCAGCGCTGCCTATTCGCCGGAGGGGAAGAATTCCGCTCAGCGTAGCAGTCACCAGCGGAGGACTACGCGGCTCGAGGCTCCCCCCTGCGCCCGCCGGCGCCGCCGAGGCAGAGCCCCCCGAGCCTGCACGCGCCACGTGCTCGGGCCTGGCCTGCGTTGCCGACGCGCACTCGCCTGCCGCCGCAGCGGTTGGCTGCCACCAGGCGCTGTACTCGCTGGCCGTGATCCAATTCAACGGCATCAAGGACGACCGCGCCCTCCGCGCGGCTGGCGCGCGTGTCGCGAGCTCAGGCACTACTTCGAGCACGGCTACGCTGCTACGGCGTACGAAGGCGAAGCTCCATATTGGACGGGCGCCGCCTCCTCATCCAGCCGCTCCGTGCCGGACGCGTCAAATTTCGGCGCAGGCGCAGAAGCACGGGGACTGACCATGGCGTGGATCTGGATGCTCTCCGCGGCAGGGGCCGTACTTCTGTGGGCGATCTCCCTGGGGCGGATACTCTCCTCTCCCGCGCCGTCCTGCCTGCCCCCGAATCCCCACTTCCTGCCCCCTCTGCGCGACGACAGGAGGAGCCGGAGCGTGCTGCTGGTCGTCGCCCACCCCGACGACGAGTCCATGTACGTGATCCAACTCCTCTCTGTTTGCTCTTCGTGTATGTGCATCAGTCCTGTAGTGTTTGTTTGCTCAGTGAATGGCGGGGATGGGTGCCTAGAGCTCTTAGCACCGTGGTCAAGTAATTCTGCTTCGTGTACATTCTGCCCGCCACTTGTTCGGCGAAATTCGTCTTTGATTTCGACTTGTCTATCTGTGCTCCCGTTAATCATGGCGCATTGGAGGACAATAATCATTGCATGGTCTCATTATCCTTGTGTTTGCTCCGTTTTCTTGTTTATGAAGCGTCTGGTTAGTTCAGTTTGCCGTTGATTGATTGCTTCTTTACTGGTTCTCATGCTTTTACATTTTACTACAGGTTCTTCGCGCCAACTATTTTGTTCCTCAAGTCAAAAGGTCACAGCATTCACATCTTGTGCATGTCTCAAGGTAAGATGGCTAGCATCTGGCGTTCTATGCAATTTTTTGCTGTCCTAGCGCAATACTTTACGCCTCTGTTCATTTAACCACAAGATAGTATAGGCATATGATTTAAATTTTTTTTTATCATCCATGGCTATTTTACTGCCTGAAAGGATGCATCATGCTGTTTGTCTTGTCACCCCAGGGCTGATAGGTTTCATATATTTATTGGCTACTTTAAGCTTAGAGATTCATCTGCACTGCATGTGTGATACTAACAGATGGTGCTACTCAACACACATAGCGATTTCGGGGTGGATTTATAATCTTTGATTTATCTTACAATTTTCAGAAAATAATATATCTACCGCTAAGGAAGCCTTTGGAACACAGTGTGCTGAATTGTTTTCGTCATTCCCATACGAACAGTAGCTCATTAGGACATTATATGTTTTGTCCTTTTGGCGTCAAATAATTAATTATTGATTTTCTGCAGCCTTTCTCAAGTGATAAGCAACACCTTTTTATTATGGGAATTTTGTCTCCTGGACATCCTTAAATTGTGGTTTTGTATCATGGACATCTCAATTTTTAATTTTGTCTCCTGGACATCAACAAAATGTGTATTTGTCTGCAGGACACCGCACCAAATAAAGAAGTCATTTTAATGGTACAAAGACTATATTGCCCTTCTTCTTCCTCCCGAATCCCATGGGCCAGCCGGAGCCGCCCATCCTCGCCGGCTCCACCCCATCCTCGTCGGAGCAGGCCCTTCCTCGCCGGAGCAGCCCTCCCAATCCTCCATGGGCTCGAGCTCATCGAGGCTCCCCACCCCTATGGGCATGAGGTCTCCCAGCCGCCCAATCACATGCACGAGCTCGGCGGAGCCTCGTCCTCCCCAGTGTGGGTGAGCTCGTCGAGCCTCCCCCATCCCCATGTGGCTGTGCTGATTCCCCACCTGAATTGCCGCCATAAGAGGCTTCTTCATCTTTCTACGGAGCTACCCATGGCCTCAATTCCCTCTAGACATCTACACATCCCTAGGGAGGGAGATTGAGTAGTTATTCTTCCGCTCTGGAAATCAACCGCCATTAGTGCCGCCATTGATTCCATCTATTTCAGCGAGCCATCGCAAAGTATTTTATTCGTCTTCAAGTGCTGCTCTCGTGCATCTGTTTAACCCTTGGGCATCCAAAATATTACAGCCAAGCTCCCGGATTCGGACTCCTCGTCATCGCCGTTTTCCATCCCGTACAAGCTCGCCGCTGGCATAGCTCCGGCTATCGCGTTGGTGCCTTAGGCTGGATCAGCCGTGTCCTGAACTTGCTCCCGGCACGTGGTGGTCCTGAGCTCAAGTCTCGAGGTGCTCCTATAAAAAAAAAAAAAGTCTCGAGGTGCTGCTCCCGTGCTCCGGGCTGGATGGCTGCTGCGTGCCGCGAGGGGGCCATGGGGGAGCACCGAATCGAGCTTTGCCTGAACGAATCAGGGTGGTTAACAGTTGGAATTGGAAGGGAAGAAGCAGGGGTATTTTTGTCATTTTGGAATTATTGTCCTGTCTCCTCAGCAAAAAATGATTAAAATAAAAGATGCGGTGTCCTGGAGACAAAATCCGTTTTTCTCAGTGTCCAGGAGACAAAATCGACAATTGCGATGTCCATGATACAAAACCACAATTTAAGGATGTCCTGTGGACAAAATTCCCTTTTATTATAGTTTCTCTACCTTAGCTTACAATGTACATTGTTTCCCTATCCTCATGAATTAACCATCTCACAAGAACTTGTGATAATAAACTGTGGTAACTTACGCCTTCCACAGGCAACGCTGATGGTCTTGGGCATATTCGAAAAGAAGAACTGTATTGTGCCTGTGATACCCTTAAGGTACTCAAATCCTACGGACCCAACTTAGCCTCAGAAAAGCCGGTTTTTGGTTCAGTTCCTGAAGTGGTTTCTATAACTGCAGATTCCACGTAATCAAGTTAAAGTCTTGGACCACCCCAAATTGCAGGTACTATATCTTTAGTCATGCTTGCATACCTGTACACACTTTTCTGCAATGTACTTGATCTTTTCGTTACCCTATGTATACTGTAGGATGGGTTTCATGAGAAATGGGATCATGGACTATTAGCAGAGCTAACTATGGAGCAGGTCCAACTATGGGATATTGGCACGGTAATGACATCATCTCAGATATCTTATAAGCCCCCTACTATAGTGCAGCTGTTTCCTTTGTACGCTGCAACTTGTATTAGGTTGCTTTGAGTAAGTTTCCTTTACGTTCCAAAATAAACACGGAAGTAAATTAGATTACAGTAACACGTTGATTTGCAATTTGTGCAATATATGGATTGCATCATGCTTCATCATGTTAGAAACTGTTGAATAATAAAGCAGACACCATATATTAGTGGGAACGTTGTTGAAAGTTTTTCACTTTTTTTTAAGAAAGAAATTTTGACAACTTCTTCCAATCTCTACTTAATCTATAGTGAAGCATGTTATCTGGTATCAATTACGTCATTTTCATATTACCTAGTATTGTTCATCTCTGGCTGCAAAAGGCCCAATTCAATTGCATTACCTTCATATGAACCAGGAGGAAATCCATCCCTGTTTTTCATTTATTAAGGTCCAACAAAATTAATGCCAAAACTCTATAATTTTGAGTTCGTCACTGCAAAATCTGAACGTTTACACATAGGCACTCCAGGCTAAAACAGTGTATGTCTATAACCATGTAGCAAAGGCCAGGTACTGAAATTATCCTGACACAGAACAAATGTTATCAGCAACACGCCAGAGTAGACATTCCGCTGGTTTCACATGTCCTCTCCTTATGCTCCTTGGTCAATTGGGCTGCCTTCTTGAATTGCTCTCATGCGGATAGAGGTTGCATATCTGCCCAGTGTTGAAGAAACTCACATATTCTGTTGTTTTACCTTCGTTTATTGTTTTCATAGTTATTTTCTTTTGATTGGCCTTTTTTACGGATGCAATATTGTTGCCATCTTAGATTGTGACCTTTGATTCCTATGGAGTATCAGGCCATCCAAATCACCAAGACGTTCATCATGGCATATGGTTAGTTCCATACTTCTGTTATCTTGTTTAGTACTTTATCGGGTAGCTACCGTACAATAGATATCAACTGCATGAAATTGTTTGCTTTAATTCATTCCAATATATGTCTGTATTCTGTTGGTCAGTCAAGAGTCTAAAAAGGTCTACATCTGTATGACAGCAAGTTTTTGCATGAGAATGGACAAGGAAATATTGAAGCTTGGGAACTTGTAAGTTCACCCCATGAAATCCTTCTACCACCTTCTTTGGAATTGTTTGTCATACTGGTTTCCTCTTGTTTCAGCGTTGAGTGGATAGAATATATGTTATTTTCTTGAATTTGTCTATGCTGTGCTTAGTTTAAGGTACTTATCTCATAGTTTTCTTTGGAATCAGAAAAGCAGAAGCGATAATTCTACACTTTCCTTCTCTATATTGGGTTGGCCGCTTAGATTTTTTGAGAGCCTTTGGCACTAGGATATTTAACCTTCAATTAACTGAATTTTGACATCTGAGGGAAATAAATATTTTTTTTATGAAAGAAATAAATAGTTTCCTTCCTTCCTTTCTTATGCTATACAGATATTGGAATATAAAGCTTTTGACTTTGCTATTCGATAAATAAAGGCCATTTATATATCGCAAAAGTTCCAAACTACTGCTAAAACTGTCTGGCTTTTTGGTCTATGAATGTTGACTTATATATTTGCTAACTCTCTTGCGGACCCTTTTTTCTGTTCTTGATTGTACCATATTTCTTCAAATTGTCCCTTCTCCTTAAGAGTAATGCAATCAGAACGGAGTTAAAATGACCCATGTTGGGTTACTTATAAATGCAGGCAAGCCTGAACTTTCTTCGCAAGTACAGTGGTCCAGTTGATATATGGTTATCTTCGCTGACCTCCTTCTCAAGCTCAAAGCAACCAATCTATACTCTAGTTAACAGTAGTCCATCCAGAAGCTATCAGGCAATGGCTGCACATAAAAGCCAGTGGGTTTGGTATGTATAGTAGTTTTAAACTTTGAATGTTGTTTACATTTTTACTGAGAGAGCATCATTTCTGTCATCTATGTTTAGAAACCCAACTGAAGTAGCCATAACAGGAACTATAGGGAACCATGCTTTACCTTGGTTAAAGAAGCTCACTGCTGTATGCGAAATTTATAAGAGATTATAGGTTTTCATGTTAGAAGCTTTGTGAATTATATGCAAGAAAATCAACATGTTCCATGTGTTTCTGCAGGTATAGAAGATTGTTTGTCATGTTCTCAAGTTATACTTACATGAATATGCTTCAAAAAGTTTAGTTGGTGTTGTGTCAAAGCAAGCATCTGTCAGGCACGCTTGCCCGAAGTTCCTACTTTTGTAAATGTGACTATAAGCAAGAAGAGCTGCTTCTGAAGAACCACATTGCTGCTACTGGAGCAGGAAAGGGAATCCGGAAACACAAGTGACGATCTTACAAGACGTACAGCTGATGCTTTCATGTATGTTATATATGTATTGAATTTCTTTGTACACATTCCCTAGTTCTTTTTTCTTGAAATGCAATCAATCGGTATTGCAGAATGACCCCTACTTCCTTGATTATATTGAATGCAACTGAGTTGATGTCACTATGTTCCTCCACCTGAGTTTGGTGCTTAATACTCGGGTGGTCAAATAATTTCTGGTTCAATTTTGACGTTCTACGAGCTGACCTGCTACCTAATGCGGTCGTTTGAGGGTACGACTGTACGAGCGGGGTGCTGCTGTCCTTTACCTGCCAAAGTCCAAATATCTTGGTTCAGAATCTGGAATTCAAGATGTGTCGGTCGCATGTGCATCTTCTTTTTGCTTTGGGGTACTATACCATATAAAATCAGATGTTGAAAAAAAGGGGGTGTGATCATCTTGTGCTGGAGACCTTGGCTAAAAAATCAACAAGAGTCAAGGGGCTTGTACGAAAAATACCCCATTTGAAAATGCGACACCCGACGCCAAGATTGGAACGACGACCCATTCGGGTGTCGTGAAAAGTACACGATGAACACATAAAGAAACTTCTTCCTCCTCCATCTTCCCTCTACATCCTCTCTTTCTTCAGATCCAAGCTCCTTTTCCAACCAGTCCATTACTACCTTTCCACCCGCTTCTGAACCGGGACGAAAACGCGGGAAGGCAGAGCATGATGCTTCCGGGCGCCGAGCTGCCGGCGTCCAATGGCAGCGGCATGCCGAGCCTGCCGGATTTCATGGGCAAGAGGAGCAAGTACGTGCGCATGGACGACGTGCTCCCGCAAGAGCAGGACGAAGGGGAAGACGGCGGCGTCCGTGTCCGCCGGAGCCAGAGCAGCAGGCGTTACGTCTTGGCGTGCTCCGTCTTCGCGTCGCTCAACTCCGTGCTCCTCGGCTATGGTAAGCCTCTATTCAGCCTGCAGACATCTCTGGCAGCCGCCCGTGCAGTTTGTTTCCGGCTATTTCGATCGAAAGACTCTAGTCACAAAAATTGGAATCGATTTGGTTAGCTATACAAGCTTTCTAGCCTGGTGATTATGCGTAGGATTTGGATGTAGTTATTGGTGAATCGAGTTGACTTTTTCCCTAGCGAATGGTTAGTGACGAAAATATCAGAGCTTAAGCAACTACTAGTGTAGCCTATTCGCTGATGAAGTTTTACGATTCATATTTTGATCCCAGATGTTGGAGTAATGAGCGGTTGCATTCTGTTCATCCAGAGGGATCTTCACATCAATGAGGTCCAGCAAGAAGTCCTGGTCGGTTGCCTGAGCTTCATCTCTCTCCTCGGCAGCCTCGCGGGGGGAAGGACATCGGACGCCATCGGACGGAAATGGACCATCGGCTTCGCCGCCACCGTGTTCCAGGCCGGCGCGGCGGTGATGACATTCGCGCCTTCCTTCCGGGTGCTCATGATCGGGCGCCTGCTTGCCGGCGTCGGAATCGGGTTCGGCCTGATGGTCGCGCCGGTGTACATCGCGGAGATCTCCCCGGCCGCGTGCAGGGGCTCGCTCACCTCCTTCCCGGAGATCTTCATCAACCTGGGGATCCTCCTGGGCTACATCTCCAACTACGCCTTCTCCGGCCTCCCCGACCACCTCAACTGGCGCGTCATGCTCGCCGTCGGCATCCTCCCGTCCGTGTTCATCGCCTTCGCGCTGCTCGTCATCCCGGAGTCGCCGCGGTGGCTCGTCATGCAAAACAGGGCGGACGAGGCGCACGCCGTGCTCCTCAAGGTCAGCAACAGCGACGAGGAGGCTAGAGAGAGGCTCACCGAGATCGAGGCCGCCGCGACGGGCGCCGGGAACAAGTACGGCGGCGGCGGAGAGAAGACGGTGTGGCAGGAGCTGACGCGGCCGACGCCGGTGATCGCGCGGATGCTGGTGACCGGGCTGGGCATCCAGTGCTTCCAGCAGGTGACGGGCATCGACGCGCTGGTGTACTACAGCCCGACCATCTTCCAGGACGCCGGCATCGCCACCGAGAGCCAGCTCCTCGCCGCCACCGTCGCCGTCGGCTTCTTCAAGACGGCGTTCATCGCGCTCGCCGTCGTGCTCATCGACCGCGTCGGACGGAAGCCGCTGCTCTACGTCAGCACGGCCGGCATGACCGCATGCCTCGTGCTCCTGTCCGCGTCGCTCTTCGCGCTCGCCAAGGGCTTCGTCTCCAGAGGCCTCGGCATCGGCGTCGCCGTCCTCACGGTGTGCGGCGACGTGGCCTTCTTCTCCGTGGGGATCGGGCCCATCTGCTGGGTCATGAGCTCCGAGATCTTCCCTCTGCGGCTGCGCGCGCAGGCCGTGGCCCTTGGAACCGTCGTGAACAGGGTCACCAGTGGCGCCGTGGCCATGTCGTTCCTCTCCGTCTGCCGCGCCATCTCCGTCGCCGGAGCGTTCTCGGTGTTCGCTGTGATATCGGCGCTGTCCGTTGTGTTCGTGCACAGGTTCGTGCCGGAGACGAGCGGCAAGTCGCTGGAGCAGATCGAGTTATTGTTCGGAGGCGGCGATGGACATGATGAACGGGGAGAGCTGGAGCTGGGCGACGTGGAACAACTGGTGCAGAAGGGATGAAGACGAGTCACGAGTCATGGTCACGGTTACACTAACGGATGAGTCGTTCGTTGATGGATTCAGCTGATTACTTTTCGCTGCTGCAGAAGTGCAGGCGAAATGTGAATGGTCGTTTTGCCCTCTGGTGAAGACTGAACACATACGTAGGATACAGATACAGTTTAACATTCAGATTCTGTTTACTAACTCGCACACACCCTTTTGTATGTCAAAGGTTATACAAATGACAGCCTTACAAGAAACTAGTACTGAAATGGATTTGAATGAGGCTAAAATCTGCAATTTTTCGGTTGCTGACTATTTGCTGTCCCATACATTTCTGTTACTGTTTTCTTCAGGACAGTTGACCCTGTATATTATGTGCATGCAATGGTAACACCATACCAATCGTGTTTTTTTTCTTCACTTCAGCACGAAGTTGACTTAGTACATGCTACAAATGAACTGAGCTGCATCTCCGGGACAGTAGCAGGTTTTTGTCCATTTGAAAAAGAGTGCAGATTCCTCAGATCCTGAACGCACCGAAACATATAAAACACCTGCTTGGTCTTAAACAAATCCCGCCTTGCGTCCTCCTCCATCTCTTCTCCTTGATTCCTTCCTCGGATAGTCAGATCCATTTCTACTCTTCCCATTCACAATCTGAGGCAGAGGAAGCAGAGGCCAAGAGAGGCAGAGCACCAGACAGGTATGATGGGGCTTCAAGCTGCCGAGGCCACGAACGGCGGGGGCATTTTGCCGTCTTTGTTCGGGGGGAAGAGCAGGTACGCGCGCATGGACGACGTGCTTCCGCAAGATCAGGAAGAAGACGGCGGCGGTGTTCGTGTTCGAGGCAGTGGTAGTAGCAGGAGATACGTCTTTGCCTGCTCGGTCTTCGCGTCACTCAACCATGTCCTGCTCGGCTATGGTGAGTCCTCTTGAAATGGACCATCTTGGTGCAGTTTTTGTTTCAGTTTCAGACATGGCTCCTTACTGCTTTCTTTAGAGGTTTCCTTTAACCATCAACAACTTGGGCTTCATTACCTTTTGCTGAAAATGGGAGCTCGTTGTTTATCATCGATATTTCCTGACAATAATGAACCGAATTGCATCAGTAACAAAATTTCTGCACAGAGGTGTGATTTCTAAGTTGGCAGAGTTTTCCTCCTATGAATGTTTGTCCAGACATTGGAGTGATGAGCGGCTGCATTATCTTCATCGAGAAGGACCTCCACATCAACGAAGTACAGCAAGAGTTGCTGGTGGGATGCCTCACCTTCGTCTCCCTGTTCGGCTGCTTCGCCGCCGGCCGGACCTCGGACGCCATCGGCCGCAAACGGACCATCGGCCTCGCCGCCGCCGTGTTCCAGGCAGGGGCGGCCATCATGACGTTCGCGCCTTCCTTCGCCGTGCTCATGGCAGGCCGGCTGCTGGCCGGCATCGGCATCGGCTTCGCCGTGATGGTGGCGCCGGTGTACATCTCGGAGATCTCCCCGGCCACGACGCGGGGCTCCTTCGCCTCCTTCCCGGAGATCTTCGGCAGCCTGGGCATCCTCCTCGGCTACGTCTCCAACCTCGCCTTCGCGGGCCTGCCCGACAACATCAACTGGCGCGTCATGTTCGCCGCCGGCGTCGTCCCCTCCGTTTCCATCGTGTTCGTGCTGATGGTGATCCCGGAGTCGCCGCGGTGGCTGGTGATGCAAGGCCGGGCGGCCGAGGCGCGCGCGGTGCTGCTCAAGGTCACCGACGGCGAGGAGGAGGCGGAGGCGAGGCTCGCCGAGATCGAGGAGGCCGCTCGCGTCACCGCCGTCGTCTCAGGCGAGGCGGTGTGGCGGGAGCTGCTACGGCCGTCGCCGGTGATCCGCCGGATTCTGGTCACCGGCCTCGGCGTCCAGTTCCTGCAGCAGATCACCGGCATCGACGCGCTGGTGTACTACAGCCCCACCGTGTTCCGGAACGCCGGCATGACGACGGAGCGGCAGCTCCTCGCCGCCACCGTCGCCGTCGGGTTCTCCAAGACGGCGTTCATCGTGGTCGCCATCGTCCTGGTCGACCGCGTCGGCCGGAAGCCGCTGCTGTACGTCAGCACGGCCGGCATCACGGCGTGCCTGGCCGCGCTGGCCGCGTCGTTCGCCCTCCTCGACCGCGGCGCGCTGCCCGGCGGCGCGGCGATCGGGCTCGCCGTGCTGACGGTGTGCGGGTTCATGGCGTTCTTCTCGGTGGGGATCGGGCCCGTGAACATGGTGCTGAGCTCGGAGATCTACCCGCTGCGGCTGCGCGCGCAGGCCGTGGGGCTCGGCGTCGCGCTGAACAGGATGACCAGCGGCGCCGTGGCCATGTCGTTCCTCTCCATCTGCGGCGCCGTGTCCGTCGCCGGCGCGTTCGCGGCGTTCGCCGCCGTCTCGGCGCTGTCCGTGGTGTTCGTGCACAGGTTTGTGCCGGAGACGAGCGGCAAGACGCTCGAGCAGATCGAGTCGTTGTTCGGTGGCGGTGGCGCGGCGCTGGGCGAGGCTGCGGTGGAGCTCGGCGACGTGGAACTCCTCGAGCGCAAGAGATTAGTTTCGGACGCTTCTTGATCAACGGAGTTGCTAGCTGCTCGGCGACGTGGAATACATTGGGGCTGAATACACGAGTACTCCTCCTCCTTTTTTCCTGCTGTGTTTACTGCTCTTCAGATCGACAAGCCCTCAAAGGCAGCTTGCCGAGCTTCTTAATTGGGGAGGAAGAGCAGGTGCTGTGCAGGCAGCATCTTCACATGTCAGAACGGAGAACGATGAATTGCAAAACTAGAGGACGAAGGTTCACGGCACAATCATCACGAGGCCAAAAAATAAAAATAAAAAAAATAAATTGACAATCCCTCAATCTATGTATTTCCCCCGAGTAAAGACGTGCAGATCACAGACAATCACGACCCACTTTATTGCAAATAACAGGCAATCACTACCCATTTTCTTTGCAAATCACAGGCAATAACTATCATGTAATCGTGTAACGCGTGATTTTTTTTCCCCGATCTTAATTAAGGACCGGGGCTTTTGCCCCCCTCTCTATACATACCGACGCACCTGAAGACAATTGCCCACATCTCTACCTCACGGCTCACTTCCAAATTCCGATCTATCCCTCAAAGTTGTTCTGTTGTTTAAGAGAAAATCCAATATGAGAAGCGGGGAGTGCATGGCGACCTGCCACGGAGTGCTCATCTTGTTCGTTCTCCATTCTGGGTGCCTAGTAGCAACGAAATGTAAGTAATCGTCGTCCTTATCATGTTCTCTAGTGATCGAATCTACCATCCAATTGGTTGTCAACTAACAAAGAAATTAGGCTTAATTGCTAATTCCATCGCATAACTTGACCTTGGTTTGGTATTACCTTCATACATTTGCTTGTTGCAAAAGCCATCCCACCTTACCTCAATTTTAGTTGAAATAGCCCCTTTTTTCCATGTGCTCTCATAAATAGGCAAAAAATTGTCACCGTTTGGCTACAACAGTTCATTAATATGGGTTGAGTCGAGTTTTGTAGTTGGGTCGTATTGAGAATTTCATGTTCCCACCATGCTCAAATTCACTACTTTAATTTTGCATGTAAAAATACATCCGAACAGAACAAATTCAACCGCTCGAGGGTCCCGTTGCTACCGTATGCAGGTGTGAAACTAGAGCTAGGACATAAACATGCATTTTTTGGGCTATTTGAGAGAGCGCATAAAAATCGAGGGGCTATTTCAACCAACAATGGGGTGGGATAAAGTGATTTTTACAACAAACAAACTTATGAGAGGATATCAAATTAGTAACAAGTTATACGATGTAATTTGCAATTAACCCAAATTATTATTCCAAAATGTATAGGTCGTGCTGAGCTACTGGAGAACATGGGTACAGATGCTGTTGACGTGAGAAACGCATCCGTAACAGAGAGCAAGATCGTCGTACAATATTGTGTCAAACGTTATTGTGAAGGGAGCGCCGCCTGCTATTGTTGTTTGAACCAAAAGCCGGAAGTTGTGTGTTATAAAAAAGAGGATGATTGCAAATCTGTCTGCTCTAAGTGCAACCCCGTCTGTCCGCCGCAGACACCGCGTGGAATTATGGGTCCAGATTTTTCTTCACACGTAAGGGCCAATAATATAACCTTGTAAGATTTTGGTCGTTTCTTTTAACGCTAAATTTTAAAGGCTTCTAAATAAAGAGAACCTAATACTAACTAAAGTTTAATGACAAAACTTTTTTACAGATGGGTACATCTTTACGAGACGAATCTAATGAGCCTAATTAATATATGTTTTGCTACAGTAATGCTACAGTAATGCTACAGTAACCATCGTCTAATCATGGCGCGATTACCCTCGTTAGATTCGTCTCGCGAATTAGACCAGAGTTCTGTAGTTAGTTTTGTAATTAAACTTTATTTAATATAACTTATCTAGAGTTTAGACCCCTCTAAAATTTAGACCCCTATGCGCTGAACACCCCCTTTGTCACAATATACAGCCTGTTCGTTTCGCTGCAGCTGCAGAAAAATAACTGCGAACATTGTAGCAGCTGCAGAAAAAATAACTGCAAACACTGTAGCTGCTGCAAAGCAGCCGCTGCAAAACAGCGACACGAACACGTTGATACTTTTCTCCTTTTATCTGGGGCATAACAATGTACGTACTGATCCGCGATAAGTATAATAAATATATTTTTCTCCTTTTATCTATACCACTACTAGTTCGGTGCCCGTGCTTCGCTACGGAACAACTGCATATACGAAATTGGTAGTACAAATTAAAAATGGCAACTCTAGACTGGAAATTTCAGTCAGTTTTCTCAGTTTGCCATTTTGCTTAAAGAAAAAAACACTTGGCATTACACTAATATAATATATAAGCATACATATATAAAATCTTTATGTAGACAAATACAATTCATCGACGCGCTGGTGTACTACAGCCCCACCGTGTTCCGGAACGCCGGCATGACGACGGATAGGCAGCTGCTGGCGGCCAGCCGGCCACCGTCGCGTTCATCGTGCGCGCGCAGGCCGTGGGGCTCGGCGTGGCGTTGAACCGGATGAACAGCGGTGCCGTGGCCATGTCCCTTCCTCTCCATCTGCAGCGCCGTGTCCGTCGCCTGCGCATTCACGGCGTTCGCCGCCGTCTCGGCGCTGTCCGTGGTGTTCGTGCACAGGTTTGTGCCAGAGACGAGCGGCGACGCTCGAACAGATTGAGTCGTTGTTCGGTGGTGGTGGCGCGGCGCTCGGCAAGGTTGGGGTGGAGCTCGGTGACGCTGAGCTCCTTGAGCACAAGAGATTAGTTTCGCACGCTTCGTGATCAACAGAGCTGGCTGGGGCTCGGCCACGTTTCAGTTACACGCAACGAGTGTCCTCTGATGTTTCAGTCCAGCGTTACAAATGTTCGTTCGTTCGTTTCAAACGAGGCTTAACCTGATCAATCATACTGTAAAAAAAGATCCTATTGTATTGATCAACTATTACCACATACAGTGGTAAGAAGATTTGTCATTTTGAGCACCTTGACCATTTTTTAAGCATTTGAAACTTGAAAGTGAGTGCAGAACTGCAGATTCCTCAGTCAATTTGTGCCTAGCAATTGAAGCAGATCAGATGGTCCACATCACCTGCGCTGAAAAGCAACCGAAACGTATATAAAACACCCACTTGTTCTTAAACAAATCCGGCCTTGTTTCCTCCTCCATCTTTTCCTGCTGCTTGCTTCCGTCCGTCCTCAGATCCATTGCTGCTCATCCGATTCACAAGCCGCCGTGTTGCTTGGAAGAGGAGAGGAGGGGCTGCGGTGATGGGCGCCGAGGTGGCGGCCGCCGGCGGCGGCGGCTTGCCGGGCTTCTTGGGCAGGAAGAGCAGGTACGCGCGCATGGACGACGTGCTTCCGCAGGAGCCGGAAGACGGTGGCGGCGTCCGTGTTCGCGGCAGCGGCAGTAGCCGGAGATACGTCTTTGCCTGCTCGGTCTTCGCTTCGCTCAACCATGTCCTGCTGGGCTATGGTGAGCACTCCTGAATCTTGTTTTTCTTGATGAAGCATTTTTGGCTTTAGTTCTGACGCACTATTTCATTGTTGCTTTACTGATTGTGGTTTAAACAACTACCAGTTGGGTCACGGTTAGTGAGCTGCGTTGACCTTTTTGCTCGAAATGGAGACTATTTTTTTGTAAACTAGAAATTAGCTGCTTGATCATAAGCACCAACAGTATGTCTATCTACAGTAAGGATGAATCAACAGGCTAGCAGAAAGTGTCCCTTAATTTTCACATATTGGGATGATATCAAAGTCAAACCGCTCTGTTAGAGCAACTCCAGCAATAGACCTTAAAATTAAGCCCCTACTTTCATTTTCCAAGCTAACATGGAAAAATAAGGGCTCAAAATTTAACTTCAACTCCAGCAATAAGTGGTTCAAGCCCCTATTTTGTGAAAGAAAAACGGTGGGACCCACAAATGAGAGGGAGGATTGGAGGACCCTAGGAATGAGGGCTTGGAGGTGGAATTTGAGGGGGCATGCAAAATGAGGGCCCAAGTAGGGTCCCTGCTGGAGTTGATTTTTTGACCAAAGACCCTAAATAATAGAGTAGGGGCTTGAATAAGGTCCTTGCTGGAGTTGCTCTTACAGCTCAAACGTGTAATTACTGAATTCTATGGACTCGAGTATCTGCAAATGGAGTACTCTGCTTAAGTCTGAGTGATCTTTATGTAACAGACTAACAGTATTCTGAATTGGTGTGTTCAGACGTGGGTGTGATGAGCGGTTGCATCATCTTCATCCAAAAGGACCTTCACATCACCGAGGTGCAGCAAGAAGTGCTGGTTGGATGCCTCAGCTTCATCTCCCTCCTCGGCAGCATCGCGGCCGGCAGGACCTCGGACATCATCGGCCGCAAATGGACCATCGGCCTCGCCGCCGCCGTGTTCCAGGCCGGCGCGGCGATCATGACCGCGGCGCCGTCGTTCGCGGTGCTCATGGCGGGGCGGCTGCTGGCCGGCATCGGCATCGGGATCGGCATCATGGTGGCGCCGGTGTACATCTCGGAGATCACGCCCGCGACGCTGCGGGGGTCCATGGCGTCCTTCCCGGAGATCTTCATCAGCCTCGGCATCCTCCTGGGCTACGTCTCCAACCTCATCTTCGCCGGCCTTCCCGACCACATCAACTGGCGCGTCATGCTCGCCGCCGGCATCCTCCCGTCCATCTCCATCGCGTTCGTGCTGATGGTGATCCCGGAGTCGCCGCGGTGGCTGGTGATGCAGGACCGCGCCGGCGAGGCGCGCGCCGTGCTGCTCAAGGTCACGGACACCGACGACGAGGCGGAGGAGAGGCTCGCCGAGATCGAGGAGGCCGCGCGCGCCACCGCCGGTTCCGGCAAGGCTGTGTGGCGGGAGCTGCTCCGGCCGTCGCCGGTGATCCGCCGGATGCTGATCACCGGCGTGGGCGTCCAGGTGTTCCAGCAGGCGACGGGCATCGACGCGCTGGTGTACTACAGCCCGACCATCTTCCGCGACGCCGGCATCACGACGGAGCGGCAGCTGCTCGCCGCCACCGTGGCCGTGGGGCTGACCAAGACGGCGTTCATCGTGATCGCCATCGCGCTGGTGGACCGCGTCGGCCGGAAGCCGCTGCTGTACGTCAGCACGGTCGGCATCACGGCGTGCCTGGCCGTGCTGGCGGCGTCGCTCTCGCTGCTGGCGCGTGGCGCGCTGCCGGGCGGCGCGGCGATCGGGCTCGCCATCCTCACGGTGTGCGGCTTCGTGGCATTCTTCTCCGTGGGGATCGGGCCCATCAACATGGTGCTCAGCTCCGAGATCTTCCCGCTGCGGCTGCGCGCGCAGGCCGTGGGCATCGGCTTCGCGCTGAACAGGATGACCAGCGGCGCCGTCGCCATGTCCTTCCTCTCCATCTGCAACGCCGTGTCCGTCGCCGGCGCGTTCACCGGATTCGCGGCCGTCTCCGCGCTGTCCGTGGCGTTCGTGCACCTGCTCGTCCCCGAGACGAGCGGCAAGACGCTGGAGCAAATCGAGTCGCTGTTCGGCGGCGGCGTGACGTCCGGCGAGGTGGAGCTCGGCGACGCGGAGCGTCTCGTGCACGAGAGAGCAGCATCCCAGGCTTCCAGCTGACCACTCTGGGGATTAGCGTTTGTGGCTGGTTTCTGCACTGCGGATGGTGCCCTTTTTTTCCCCGGGCGTGGCACGTACCGACAGCAAAATTCAAGATTTAACCATTGTTTTTCCTTTTTTTTTTTTCTTTCTTGACGATTACAAGGAAGATACGCAATGTTGTAGACGAACATACACATCAAATGGTCGTCGCATGTAATTAACTTGTCGGTTATGAATGTTGAACACGAGGAGAGTAAGGAAATCAAGAGTGGTTGCTCTTGAAGTGGTGAACAACTTTGAAATCACCGTGTTCGCAATTCTAGCAGTTCACATGGTTAGTGGCACCAGATCATGGCAATCAAGGTAAGAGAGGACTCATCCCTCTTCATCCAAATCAACAAGGTCCCCATATTTCTCCTTCATCTTTTCTCCCCTCTCTCTTCTATTTTCAATGGGGCACCACCCTATAGGGGGGCTTGAGCCCCCACAACCCCCACGTTGGATCTCCACGCCCGTGTGCCTCGTGGCACGTGTAGACAACAAAATTAATTAGGATTTTTTTTTGATAGGGCTGTAGCTGTGTCGGCTTCGGCTGTGTTTGTGGTTTCTTTAGAAAAACGACTGGACGGGCTGTGCCGGCGACTGTGCCTAAAACATTTGACAAAACGGTTTTTTCTGCAGTTTTTCCATATTTTTAGGGACAAATATATAAAGATAAGGGCGTCGTAGAGAAAAGAAACTGGTGAAACTATTATTTTATGGTTTCATGCTTCACTTTATTTTTTGATACGACTTCCTCCTTTTTTAAGGGGAAGCATTTGAAGAAACACCTTCTTTGATTAGAAAATATGTGAAACTGTTGAAGAAGCCATTGAAGAAGCCCTACCAAAAAAGGCCTAGTTGTAGATTTACAAACTTTTTTTTTACGGGGGAACGAGAGATCTTCGCTAATTACTCAAATGAAGAATGGTTAAATCAATTCTCGTTGAATGGTTAAATCAATTCTCGTTGCATGATTAAACCATTATTTGCCTCTCTCTTTTTTTCCAACTAGAAGGAAGACACGCACTGTTGTACACGAGCACAAACACGAACTTTTTTTTTTGTTAAAACCGTTTAAGTTTCATACAAAAGAAAAAGTTCGCATCTTCAAGAGATCTCAAAAAATTGGCCATATCAATTTGGTTTTAGGAGCAATTAAAAAATTATGAAGGACAATTTTTCTTCTCTCCTCCAATAATTCCTCCTAAAAGTGAATCAAAACATTTATGATTAGGCTATGTTAGGATTTAGGGCCCTTAATTCCTCCGCTGTTTGTAGCTACAAATGAGAAAAGTTTAAGGGCTATGAAAAAATTGAGGTGGTTCTAGCCTGTTAGAGATGGATTTTTTATTGAATCTGAATATTTTAATTTAAGGGAGGTTTGAGGTTTCCTGCCTAGTGGACATGAAGAAAAAAAAAATTGCGAACAAGCTAGGCTTATCAAGCCCAATCATAACCAGCACACCTAGATGAGCCCATCTTAAGCCCATGGCCGGCCCATTTTTTTTTTTTTTTTTGAACTGGCCAATTAATTTTCTTTAGCCCACCAAACAGATTTTTATTTATGAAAAAAACAAAAAAGTAATTATCAGGCTGGCGGAGCAAGCAAAGGCGAGCGCACCCATCCAAATACACAACGCACGCTCACGCACTCGACCACCGCGAGCAATTTGACGCGCGGCGCCGACCAAAACCTCCGCATCTCTCCAGCATGGACTCCTTCTTCGCCGGCGACGGCGCCGACGAGCTTCCGCGCACCACCTCCCACCCCTTCGACGCCGACGACTACGACCCCAACTCCGCCGCCGCGGCCGGCGGTGACGACGCCGGAGGGTACGGCGGCTACTCCTCCTTTGTCGACGGAGCCGTCGAGGATGAGGTGGAGGAGGAGATCGCCGTGGAGGGCGATGGGGTCCCGATCCGCCACGTCTCCGGAGGGTACTCGCCCTCCCCCTTCTCCCCCGAGCTCGAGCCCAACGGCGACGACAGCGGCCCTATCCTGCCGCCGCCGACCGAGATGCGGGAGGAGGGGATCCTGCTCCGCGAGTGGCGGAGGTGAGCACCACTTCCGATCCGTTTAGGGCCTGTGCCGTTTGGCGCCTGTTTGTTTGCTTGCGTGTGAACTAGGGTTCCGACGCTTCGAGTTAGATCTGAAATTTTGTTCTGCTATTTCGCCTAATTAATGCTACTTCAGCAATTCATAGCCACTAACTAGTAAGCACACCTAAGTATTTGCTCGATTTGTTTAAGGTGAATTTAAAAACTATTGCACAGGAATGGAGTCCTGCGTCGTTCTCCATCAGAGGTGGTTGATGCTTTGCTAGAATAGTGGTAAATATTGCTTGGAGTGTGATAGGAAGATCCAATTAGACATATCATCATGGGCATGGCACATTAAATCATGCATCATAAATCTTCGAGTACTACTTATTCATCTACCTCCAGTTCAATGTTTTGACTGTGTATCGCTCCCGGTCCTGACCATGAGGTGTCCTATATTTACCCATTTGAATCCTTACATCCTATGATACATCTGATGCTTTACGTTATAAGTTCCTAAACATATATTACCATATCAGCTACATGGAAAACATTTCCTGGTCAGGATTAATTCTGTACCACATTTTGTGTGTGAACACTCACAATTCATTGTGCTCTTGAAAGTTGAAACATGTGAATTGCTTAGCAAAATCTTATTTTTACTACTTGAATTATCTTTTAATTCCTCTGTTTTACTATTTGCTTTTTCTGAAGTCCTTTTATGCCATTTTCACCTAGTCACTGCTACTTTACCAATTAATATAGCACACCGTTAATTTTGGTATGCAAAATTGTGCTTTATATTTGCTCGGTTTGTTTAGGGTGATCTTAGAAATTATTGTTAGAAGAATAGCCAATGGTGCATTAGTTTGTAAGTTGAGAATTGAGAATTGTAATGTTGCTAGTCCTGCATCAGTTGGTTGATTCTTTGCTAGAATATAGTGGTTAATATTGATTGGAGAGTGTGATAAGTTGTAATAGTCATATCATCATGGGCACGGCGCACTAAACTATGCATCTGAGATCTTCCAGCACCACTTAATCATTTACATTTGGTCAAATGCTTTGGTGGTATGGCTCCTTGTCATGACTATGAGGTGTCCTAAATTTACACATCCTGTGATATATCTGATGCTTTACTTATAAGATCTGAGCATACATTGCAGAATAAGTTCCATGGCAAACAGTTCCTGAGCCGGATTAATACATTACCATTTTGTTGTGAACACTGACAGTTTATTGTGCTCTTGAATGTTGAAACATGTGCATTGCGTAACATAACCTTCTTTTTGGTACTTGAGTTATCTTTCAGTTCCTCGGTTTTACTATTTTCTGATATGTGTGCCCATCTGCTCTACTCGAATATTGGAATTTGTTTTTTAATAATTTATAGAGCGCTTGACATGATCCAGTCCTACTGGATATTGTGTCAACAGTAGTATGTTCTTCCGTATATGGGGTGCATTGTTTTTGCCATGTGGCTATTCATGGCAAGCCTGATTCACTGTTTTACGTTGTGCTTGTAAACATTTGTAAGATGCTTTTAAATATTGCCTTTGTGCAGAGTTCCGATCGATGCTGGCAGTTACTTTTGCTGGCCCTTGAATTTAGCAGCGTCATCATTTTCTTTCTTTCCTTCATATATTTCTTTTGCAATGGTTTCAGGAAAAATGCTTTAGAACTTGAGGCTAAAGAACGGAAGGAGAAGGAGCTACGTGCTCAAATAATTGCTGAAGCTGAAGAATTCAAGAAAGCATTCTATGAGAAGAGGATACAGAACTGTGAGACTAATAAAGTCCACAACAGAGAAAGGGAGAAGGTATGAGGAGCATTTTTGAGTTGTTAGTTTGTCTGTTTGTGTTTACTAAAGGCTTTGGTATCATGCTGCAGATTTTCGTAGCCAGCCAGGAGAAATTCCATGCTAGCGCAGACAAGCAGTACTGGAAATCGATTTCAGAGCTCATTCCACATGAAATAGCTACCATTGAGAAGCGGGGAAAGAAAGATAAGGACAAGAAGCCAGGCATCACAGTTATTCAGGGCCCTAAGCCAGGCAAGCCCACTGACCTATCCCGGATGCGCCAGATCTTGGTGAAGCTGAAGCATGCTCCACCGCCACACATGCTGCAGCCTCCACCGGCACCTGCTGCTAAAGAAGGTGCAAAGAATGGCGCGAAAGAAGGCTCCAAAGAAGGTGCCAAAGACGGTGCAGCAGCCCCAGCAAACGGCTCCAAGAAACCCACAGAGAGCAAAGGAACCCCTGCGAATGGCCCTACAGAGCCGGAGAAAGAACAGCCTGCAGCATCGGAGTGATTAAAAGGGTAGCTTTACATATACACATGAAGCTTGACTGCGCGTAGATGGAAACACATTCTATTTTTAATTTGCCGGACTCGTCTATCCTGTAGTGATCTTTTGTAGGATCTGCACCAGGATGGCTTTGTATCAGACCAGAACATCCATCCATATTAGTAGCACATCGTTTGTTATCTTATTATGGTTTCTCCCTGGCCATTTCGCTTCACTGTATGCTTTGTGATCTTTTTGAAGTGAAGATTCAGAATAACTTTTAAACTGAATGATGGATGACGTACTGCAATAGCTGTGAAAGCCATCAAATTAACCTCAAAATGTGCAACAAGCAGCAATCTTGTATTGCTCTAGCATGAATCCCTAATCTATATTTACAAGATCTATTTGCCGCAGTTGCTGAAGAAAAGAACACCACACACGAGCGCTCTACACCGTCAGTTCAAAGTATTACATCAGCTGAAATGCCTTGTGTTGCTTCACCTGGGGCTCATCTCGGAAATCGTTGGTGGAACCACCGTACTGAACACGTTGGAATCTTCTGATCCTGCTGAGGTCTTGAACCTTGAGTTGCTGGAGGTGGTCGCCTTGGACACCGTGGTCTTGTAGTCGTGGATGTACCCCGGCGCCGTCAGCTCGCTCTCGTTGATCCGGATCGGCTTGGACAGCATGGTCAGGACCTGCGGCATCGACGGCCGGCGCGCCGCTGCCGCCTGTACGCAGAAGAGGGCAACCTTGATGTACCGGATGACTTCATCTTCAGGGTAATCTCCGAGGGCTGGATCAACCAGTTCGTTTAGCCTTTTTTCTTCATAGTACTCCCATGTCTGTTGTGAATGTTCAGAGTTAAGACTTGAATCAAGGGTGATAAATGTTTATGAATCTTTTCACACTAAAGAGGAGCGGTAAACTCTTCAAGATTACTGTAGAACTACTGCAGAAGATATTTTGCCAGGAACTGGTGTTGTGAAGTTGTGTACAAATTTTTATGTCTTTGTGGATGACTAAACATTCAGAAGAAGCACGTGATAGCAAGACTGACCTTCTCTAGAAGAACTTTTTCATCATCCAATAGGCTTTTTGAACTACTTCTGCCGCTTACTATCTCCAGCACAAGGACACCAAAGCTGTATATATCTGCTTTCTTAGTTAACTGGCCATGCCATGCATATTCAGGTGCAAGGTAACCTCTGCAAGAAGCCCAGCAATCAAGTCAAGGAAATTTGATAACAAATAGAGTTAAGCAGCACAACTGCAATCTCTTAATACTCACGTTGTTCCAGCTACACGGGTGCTGATGTGGGTGATATTGTCAGGAAATAGCTTGGCCAGACCAAAATCTCCAATCTTGGGGATGTAGTTCTTGTCAATAAGTACATTGCTAGCCTTGATGTCCCGATGAACGATCGGGGATGCAATCTCTTCATGCAGGTATGCAAGGCCTCTAGCAACTCCAACGCAAATAGCAGATCTTATGTTCCAAGTGAAGTTAGCAGGTTCACTGTTAGATCCTGCAGAAGCACGAGGTATACTTTCAATAAGGCAACTGAATTGATGTTGCAATGCAGTTGAACAAAAAATATCTAGACTTAATAAATAGTCATACCCAACAGCGCACGGTCAAGACTGCTGTTTTGGAGATATTCATACACCAATATTCGGTTATTTGCTTCAACACAACAGCCAATTAATTCAACAAGGTTGGGATGCTTCACATTGGTAATGACATCAATTTCTGTCAGGAATTCTCTAATGCCCTGCCTGGATTCAGCAGAAAGGACTTTTATCGCAACCTCTCGCCCGTTTCTAATGGTTCCCTGAAACATAAGATATTGTTCTCGTCAAGAAAAAACAACATAAGATATCTTAAGATATGCAATGGCTAAACAGCAAAGAGCATTCAAGCGAAAAATAACCCATTTGAAATTTACCTAATGAAATGAATATTACCTTATATACTGTCCCAAAGCCACCTCGGCCTATTTTCTTGGTGCGATTGAAGTTGTCAGTTGCAGATCTCAACTCAGCATAGGAGAAGAGCCTTATGTTTTTCTCCGTATAAATACCTGAAAGCAGTAGCATTTGAAAACGATGAGATGAAAAAAACTGGACTTTTAGTTTGGCACTCCTTTTATTTTTGAAAGATATTTATCTTCTATGCTGGAAGAGCCTTACGTTTTTCTGCTGAACACTGTATGCTTCTATTTCTATGTGCATTAAGATGGATGGTAGACTTTCTAGATGCATTGTTATTTTGTAACAATTTTTTGTTCCAACGAAGCAGCAATTTTTACATGGATAAAAGCCGTGTGACGTTATTTGTAACAATGAAACTTTGTTTTCTGGCAAGCAGTGAAGGAATTTTGAAAAATGCTGATTCATATACAATTCTTACCGCCTATTGAATTAGAGTAAGGATTCTCTTCTTTACGGAATCTTGGAAGGCAACACCAACTCATGTCCTCTCTTGTTATGGTATTCTTGCAAATTTCAACATGCACAGCAGGAATCCTTAGGCTATATCTGGAAAAAAAAAAGATTGAAGTTTACGACACAACAAGATAGAGAGTTGCAACCAATAGTTCTTTGACATTTTTTTACATTTTAATACAGTAGTCATTTGAGAAAGGATGATGATAGGGCATGTCAGATCATGAGACGGGTAAAATTTATCCTATCATTGGCTCAGTCCAAAACTATGGGTTACAAACTTGCAATAGGCAGGTTTGGATGCATCCCCATCCCATCCCATCCCATTCAGAAACACATTGATGGATTGAAGGACGATCATGACTGCGTAGCATTGCGCAGAAGCATCATGCAATGCAAATCATCAGATAGTTGAGGCCGGCAGAACAATATACACCCAAGCACTAACCGAATTTGTGGTGGATTGTTTTTATTCAAAGATCATCCTCCATCTGCAAATATGTGTGTAAACATCCACACGTCAACATCAAGATCCCCCTGCTCCAAAATATCCACCTTGCTTTCCCCAATCAACTTACTATTCGAATTGCTTGGTGATCAAATTCATCATATGATTCAGACAACTGTTCCAAGGAAGTTTGCTCCTAAAAGGCTACAAACACATAGTCACATCACATGCTATAGTTCAGGACGACACATCCTTTTGTAGGCCTCGCTTGGAAACGATTTCTCATTCTTCCACTCCTTAACTAAATATCTGTCGAATTCATCAAGTTTGCTGGTTGCGCATCTTTACTGTTAGTACATACCGAAAAGAGATTCTTTGCTCCGAATACCCGGGATTTTCATAGTTCGTGAACACTGAACAGCGCAATCCAATCCGACACAGCGGCATCCAAGTCACCACACTATGGAGTTTGGATGCAGCGCCACAACACAGCTCACAAGCAAGCAAATGAGGCTAAGAAACTACCATGGAGATCAAAGAGATTCAGGGATCAAGGAAAAACACATGAGAAAGAGGGAGAGATAGAAGAAAAAGGAACAGGAAATGGTTGCAGCGATGAAGAGAAAGGACAGTTAGTAGCGAGATTGACAAAAAGAGCAGGGGCTGAAGTACCTGGGAACGAAGATACAGCTCCTTGCTCCCTGTGTTCTCCTGAAACCAGATCGATGGCTAGGTGCACGCACAGCTGAAGAGGACAGAGGAAAGGCAAGGGAGGGAAGAGGAAGAAGGTGGTTGGGGATCAATCAATTACAAATATCTGTGGTTGGCATCGCATGTTGGTTCAGGCTAGGTGCAACCAGCTTATTGGCGCTAGTATTCTGCTCGACCGGCAGCTGCAATAAAAGCTCTACAGCAGCAGAAAGAGTGCCAGGAGGGAGAAGAACACAGCAGCACGCTAGTAGTATAAAAACGAAAATGAAATGGGAAGGTCGAAAGAAAATACCCGCGGTAGCAGCCGGAAAGAAGGGGTCTCGTCTCCTCCTCGCTCCTACTACCCTGTCGAAGCCTTGAAGGATTTGTGAGTTTTAAATCCTTTTTTGAGGCGAACGTGGATTCGTATTTGGTGGTATGTGAGCGCGACTTGTGACGAGCCGAGATGGAGTTCGACCGGTTCGTTCTTGTATTGCTACAGTAGCATTTGTTTTCGTTGCCGCCATCTTCTTTCTCATAACAAATGATTAATCCAATTCAAAAAAAAATAACAAATGATTAATCCGTTCCGGGTGTGGGGTAGCCGCCGCAAGCAACATGGCAGCGCCACAACCTTCCGGGGCGCTGTTGCGTTGGCGCCGGGTCCTCCCGTGCGCGGACCGCCGGCTCTCGCCGCGTTCACTTCACACCACGGCCGGCCACTCGTACAACACAAATCCGTTGGTTCCGCACTCACCATGCAGCTGGCTGAATGATCCATGGAACAGTCAAGGATTGCAGCTGAAGCTCAAAGCTTAGCTCTGTCGATCGTTTGTGGCAGCAAGCAGGAGTAATGATTTGACGCATTCGGCACTAGCGACCGTGGTGCGCCACTAGCTATCTCGCCGTCAAACTAGATTACTCGGATCCTAGGAATCGAACCAACAATTTCTACCAGGCACTTCTTCTTCTTCGTTTTACTCTAAAATAAGTTCGGCAGGCATTATTAGTGGCAGTGCTGTTCATTTGGGGCGGTTAAAAAATTTTACTCCAAGACGGACGGTCGTCTTCTAGAATAGGAACACGTTACTTACACGAATTGATGGTCCACATGGTTGTTACTACAGGCACTTAAATATCGTCGGGCACACGTGTTTAATTCATTTGGTATGCCCTGCCGCCCTGGTTGCTTCGATTGATCGCTCTAGCAAAGATTCCATTAGCTAAAACCGTGGAGCGTTGTTCTTCTTATCTCCGAGAGGGGAAGAAAAAGAATGGGTCCTCTCCTCTGACTTGCATTCTGATTCTGTGAACAACGATCTTAACGTTTGGTTATTACAAGAACATAAACTACTAGTTGCAGTGGCTGCATACGCAACGCATGGTTTAATTACCGGATTGCTTTTGTATTAGCCTGTTTGATTAGTCTTGGCATGCAGGTTAGTCATCAGTCAACCCATAATGGCGCGAAGACTGCATTTTCAACCGTGGAGCTGGTTTCCAGTTTTGGTGGTTTCTGCCTCCCTTGTCAACTTATTCCTTCTCACTGTGCCCGTTCACACGTCCTCTACATGGCTTTCAAGGGACATGTTAAGCGATGAACCTTTTCTTTTTTCTTATATACAACAGCTTTGAAAGCCACCAGCATGCTTACAAAAGTATACTTTCTGCAGTGGCGTCACCCTCGCATCACTAGAGCTCAAAGATGACGAGGCAGCGGAGGAGGAGAGCATGGCCATTTTATTTTCCTTTTTCTTTCTTTCAAAAACTCCATTTTATTTTCGCATGAAAACAACTCCAAACATGACATGAGTTCAATTATGTCTTGTTTTGTGAATGAGTTTAATTATTTCTTAAAAGAACAGTCCCAATACACATGGCTCCCTCTGACCAGCTACTGCTGAAAATAGATTTGTGTTTGTTGGGTCCGCGTCATAGAATTGTCTCTGCCGCTCATCAATCATACAATAATACAACGGATAGCCGCCTTCCGATCACGGCTTCACATTATTATGTTCACAATAATAGTGCTACTATTGTATAGAGTACCTGACAGCAGAAGGGAGCATGCGTCTCGCCGCTGATAAGTTTGTTCGTTCGTTGGTCTATATTGTTTGTGGCATTGAGATTGATCTCTTTTATTTTCGAACAGAGTTTGAGATTGATCATCAATGCGCTTGAAAATTAAAATATCGTCGGCAATGATCAGCGGCGATGGCGACACGCCGACGGGTCGTAATGGGATTCGTACCGACGTTTGTCCTGTCCGCGCCATCTGTATCGGTTCTGCCGGCCGCTTCCGTTGACCGAGATTACACTTCTTCTATCGTGCTTTTGTCTTTCCTGCTCCGCATAATTCACGAGCAAATGCAGTTTTGATCCGTGGCACAGGTCGGTATGTGCTTGCTCATTCTGATGCGTCAGTATCATGGAAAGAGCCGGGCGGTGAGTGATCTTGATATATCCTTCCTTCGTGTGAGGCCTCCACAGTTTCCGTATGCTCTGGGTTAGTTGACCTTGAGTTTCCTCCAGCGTTTGGTCCCTTTTCCCGAAATCGACTTCAGAGTTACTAGTAGTCACGCACTAGAGAGTGTGATCGCCGAGTCAGTTAACAGTGACATGCTTGCCCGCTGATGTGTTTTTTGACTCGTTCGGTCATTAACTCCAGTCTCCATTGAGCTGTCGATGCTCCCTTGCAGAAGAAGATCGATGCAATCCAAGTATCCATGACTATTTGGGAATAGTGTGGAAATAAACAGTCCGTCCCGAACGTCTAGTAGAGTGCGTGCGTTCATCGGTGTTCTTTTCTTGAAGAATGGTCGATTAGACGCCCTAGAACTCTAAAAGAAGGGGAATTGTCGATTCCATTACTTAGCTTTTTGAACGATTTGTCGTAAGATTATTATGACTATAGTCTGCGCCATGAGAACAGGTAGTAGTTTGTTGCTGTACGAGAATACTGTTGTTTGTGTTCAAATGGTGCGAGCGACTGTACACATGAACCGGCCGGACTTGTCTAAGCTGGATCACCCATAGGAGTTTCGACAAGTCTAGGAGGAAATGGCAAGATAGGAGGAGATAACATAACACGCTGGTCATGGAAATGGTCAGTAGCATGTGGCACTAAATGTCTTCTAGTCTTTAGAAATTACCGGCTTTCTCAACTTCGTCATGGTAACTAACAACACAGGAAAAAAAAACACTATTTGTACCGTTTTTCCACTATCAGTCATTGACTCATTGGCGTCTCATTATCTGGAGACAGTATAATTAGAATCTTTTGCATTGTCCAGTCTAATTAGTTGACCGTTGCAGTGAAACTGAGAACAGGTGAGAAGAACCGCACCTGCAAAATTTGTTGACCTAGACCAGTCGGACATGTCTGAGATTTTTTTTTTTTTTTAAAAAAAGAAATATTTGAGTATTACCATCGTGATTCGTTAAAGAAAAATTGTTAAACAAACGTAGTTTAGCGAGAGACTTACATCATGTTTGAAGCTTCGCGGTGTGGATTAGGTGGGTAGGTCTAGAATGCAATGGCCGCACTAGCCACAAAATGACCGGGTTTTGTTTGGAGAAACAGTCCTTGGCCGCTTCATCATCGTTTCCTTGTGTATGCTAGCTTAGTTATGCGAATACAAAAAAATATTCGGGCGAAACACGATCGTTGTCGATTCGCACAAGTATCAGATTGCGGGCTGACTTTGGAAACTGCAACCGTGTACGTTGAATTCAAGCATCCATGTCGCTCCCATTCGTGTGGGTGGCTCTTGTTCTGCAGGGTAGCGATTGTGTGCGCTGAATAGATCAGGGGTCAAAGGGCTGACGATTTGGTGAAGAAACCAGCAATGATTCCGGCGCATTTTGAACCAATCAAGATACCATTTGGTGGCCGGCCTTTGACTTTGGAGGGGAAAAGAGGAAGTTGAGAAACGTCGCGTTCATTTTTTTTTTTTTTTTTTTGAGTACATGAAACGTCGCGTTCATGATCAATAGCAGCGGACAAAGCCGAAGTAATCCAAGCAAGGCCGCAGCGGGCGGACCGCGGACCAGCTGTGTCCATTTGTGGCCCAGCCCATATATCTTAAACCCAGCTGTTCGGTGCGTGGGTTGGGTCATGCCTCAAGGAACAAGGTTGAGCCTATGCAACGTGGGCCGGTTCACGAGGATTCACGGTCCAGGTGGAGGGAAGGAAATATCGGGCCCAAGATACGTGCCATCCTTTTAGTTGAACAGCGGTGAGTGACACGTTACCCAAGTGCCCATACCAAAGATCTCGATTCAGATCTCTACGTATATAAAAAATATATCACTAAATGATACGCGGTGAATATCAATCGGGATAAACGTTCTACACTCCTACGGTACACGGTATACTCTCATCTGAGCTCTGGATGATGACCTACAACTCAATGTCTACATTTTTAAGTATAGTATATTACACTCGAGTGATACCTGGTGAATACCGATTAGAATAAAAGTTCTACACTTCTACGATACACGGCATACTCTCATCTACTCTAGATGGCGATCTACACATCAACGTCTACACTTTTGATTTTAGTATATTACACTCGAGACGACGCGAGGAAAAAGGGTAAAACAGACTTTTCTTAAGAAAATATTTGAGGCATATACCACGTAAAGTCCTATTTCAGTAAGTTTTGCTTATGAACCGATTATATATCAGCAAACTCACTCAAAAAAAATCTATTTAAACTATAGCCATGTAGGAGAGTCTTAAATTCTCAAATCCCCCGCAGGCGGAGGGAAGGAAATACCGGGCCCAAGATATGTGTCATCCCTTTAGTTGAACAAACAGCGGTGAGAGTGACACGTTACCCAAGTGCCCATACCGAAGAACATAATTGCGTTATCCATTTGTGTTTGGGACATAACCGGGACCGCGCGGCAGGACCTTGGAATTAAGTGGCTGGTCCTGATCAGAAAGAACATGTGAAATCTCACGTCGGTAGGAGTATGTATGAAGCAAGGCAGATTTGAAATGAACTCTTATTCATTCATCGTGTTGAACAACCAAGTCCGTAAGCCACACGCACCAGAGAATTTACAATGCCGGGAGAATAGAATAGAGAGAGGGGAAAGTACTAAAAAGGAAAAAGAAAGAAAACGAAGCCCAAATCAAGTTCATAGAGATTTGAAACAAAGCAAGCTTGGTGAAGAATCGAAGGGCAGCCGAGCTAAAGAGGCAGGACAGGCGGTGCCGTGTGGCGGTCGCGGTGGACATGTGCCGTGAGCAGTGCGGCCAGATCGATTAATTGGCTTAAGTACTAGAGAATTAGATGGCTGCGTCGTCCCAGGCAGCCCAGTTGGTGGCGCTGCCGACGCGGGGCATGGAGTTGATCTTGGTGAAGGTGTCGACCTTGAAGGTGGCCCCGCACATGACGCCCTCGCTGTCGACGCGGGGCATGGCCTTGAGCCTGTTCATGGGGTGCTCGAAGCTCTTGAGCCCGCCGTCGCTGTGGAACATGCACCCCACGGGGAAGGGCGCGTAGGACTTGCCGCAGCCGCGCTTGACGACGTCGCGGTCGTCGCAGATGACGGCGGAGCCGTCGGCGGCCAGGCCCCAGAAGAGCGGCACGCCGCCGTCGGCGCTGAGCGCGGCGAAGACGGCGCCGGACTTGTTGTCGAAGACGACGAAGGCGAAGGAGCCCGACAGGTCCTTCACCACCTGGTCCGCCGGGTACGGCCCGCGGTCGCGCAGCGTGCGGTAGGCTTCGATCACGAGGAGAGCTTCGTTGGTGGACTTGTTGCAGAGGCCGTACTGCCGGATCAGGCTGCTCAGGTTGTCGAGACGGCCAAGGAACACGCAGAAGATGTCGTCAAGCCCGCAGAACATCCTGTAGTTCGATCAGTTTGATCAGTTCATCATCATTCTCGAGCAAGCATCAATTAGTTAGTAGTAGTTTGGTTGCCATCCAATCCAACAATTCCTCTGGTTACCTCTGGTATCCTGCGGCTGGGCGGGCGTGCGCTCCGACGCAGGCGAGCGCGGCGCCGCCTCCGAAGGAGGTGGAGAAGGCGTCGGAGGGGTGCGCGGCGTGGAAGTCGCGGAGGATCTCGTCGGGGTTCTTGGGCTTGGCGGCGCCGGCGCGGGGGCTGTTCAGCTCCTGCGGCGCGGGCGCCACCTGCTTCTGGAAGATGGCCAACATCTTTCTTTCTTTGTTTCACAATCTGCTGCAATACAAACCTTGAGACAGCAAAACCTTGCTAATTCTCAGCTCGTTTTGCTGCTCCTGCAGAGAGAGATGCGTGCCGGACTTGAACGGGAATTGGAGAATGGAATGGAGTTTGGGACGGATGTGTGCGCGGCCTTTTATAGCGTGAATGAGAGTAAAATATCCTTGGATTGTTATTAGTGTGGGAGTGAGTGCTGATGCGCGAGGGAATGGTTGGGCCGGATAGAGGCAGAACGGATAAGATCATCACGTAATACCAGTTGCTGAGCTGATGCGACACCAGTAGTACGGCCACCTCAGCTGCTGCTTCCAATTAGGAATTCCGGTGGGCTCACCTCCACGGTAACGTGCGCCGCTGGTTTGCCGCTTTTGGATGCTGTTGTTCTTCGAGATAAGGAGTCCTACCAGGCCAGCTGAAAAATCATGATTTTACCAATGGAATCATAATAGTCAATTGGTGATTTACCGGCGGTGAGCAGAGCCGGGCGAAACAGCTGCCACCAAGGGATTTGTCCGTGGGCAGGCGATGTCAGTTTGGTAGGGAAGGAAGGAGGAGCTCATGATAGCGGTGCACGACAACGATCCACGGGAACGCGACGTGCCACGAAAGCCTGTGCACCACGTCTCGCCGGCTCCCTCGACCCTGGCACGCGAGTATCATGACACGACGCTCGGGACACAACAGTCCTAGGGCCCAATCCGTGGGCCCGGACCCACCAGCTGTCCTCGAGGCCATGCCGCTGGCTCACTGACAAGGGAGGGCCCGATCGCAGCACGTGCGGTAAAAAGGCAAAAGCAAAAGTGGCGCGGCGCGGTTGGTCCGCCTCGTCTGCGGATGGAGACGGATGGATAGGGATAAGGTTGGCACGGCATGGCCGCGGCGTACACGTCACCGTGCGTCGGACCGGACGATAAGGCCCGTCCGTGTTTTTTATTGGCGTCCTGCGCGGTTGGGCCGGACTTGCCGGGACGCACCACCAACGTGAGCTCACGTGTCCAGCTCGTCCCCGACTCATCCTTGTTTTTTTTTTTCCAAATTTTTTTCAGACTGCACGTCGCCGTTTAGTAGTACAGTGCTAACTGACATGCTTAATTGTTAATCCGCGAGCTTGTGGCCAGCGTTATCTTAAAGCGCGTTAGGTTGATTAAAATGGCATGATCTACTACCACCGCTGTTAGCGGGGAATCGGGTGGTCATGCGTGACTCACAGGTCGGTCACCCTAATTTAGACAGATTAGTAAGCGACCCATGTCCAAATCAAGCTCAAAGGCTCTTTGTTTACGCTGATGATCCAGCTGTGACCACGACTTTTCCTGTGTTAGTGCCTGGATGTGTGCGAGCGAGACCAATGACTTGGCTCCCGGTAGGATGTTGACGTGAGACCACTTTTTCTTCTGACATAGTAATCCTATCCATTCTAGACTTAAAAAAATCTCGATTCTAGATAAGCACCCGCTTGAATTTTCTTTCCTTCTTACATTCCTTGTACTAAAACCATATACGATCGCTGTCGTCACACTCGTATTTGACTGCAATCCTATTCAAATCTTCTTATCACGATTCAACTCACTCGTCGAGTACGCATTTAATTTGCCAAGAACGAACGCACACGTGTGATAAGTTTACGAACTGCTAAGTGCTTCTAATGGGCCACGGTTCACGACACTGCAGCCCGTGTTAAGGCTACAAACTCGAAGGCCCGTGCACGGTTCGCTTACGCAAAGACGAAGATGGGCCTCCAAAACGTCGAAAACTATCCGACGACGAACACGGGCCTCCGAGTCGTTTGCATGACGTTCGTAACTACAGTGCTAAAGTTTTTTTTTCTTGAGGAAAAAAAACTACAGTGCTAAAGTTTGTTCAGATGTCATGTATTATTAGTGGTGTTCAGGAACCTATTCAACGTTCAGTAAAAGATTTTTTGAACAATAAAAAGGATCAGCAGCAGATCATCGGATCGGATCATACTGGTATGCTAAAAAAATAAAAAAAAATGAGTTCAAGGGTCCGACGTCCCGTTGAAATTTCATTAAGAAGAAGAATCACGACCTATCGAACCCTGCTACTGCAGCGAGGTGAGCCGGAAAAAAACGACCCGCCTTAGTGCCTTCTGCGAGACTCGAACCCAGGTCTGCTGCCTGAAAGTGAGAGCAGGCAGCCACCCGAGCCAGCTAGTTGAAGATAAAAGATGGGTTCCTCCAGCACAGCATGTCCTCAAGATCAACGTAGATGGTGCTTTTCATTGAGCAGTCTGGAGCTGCAGCTGTTGGCGTCATAATCAGAGATAATGAGGGTGCCCCACTGTTGACTGCATGGCGTGTTTTGTTCCACTGCAGAGATGCTGAAGAAGCGGAGATTATTGCCTGCCTAGAAGGGATGAGACTGGCAGGTCGATGGCAAGATCATGACTTCATCCTTGAGTCCAACTGTGCATCAGCAATACTGAAGCTTAAAAATGGTGCAGGAGACAGATCCCTGGCAGCACCCTTGATCCATGAAGCTATGGAAGAACGCCAACACCTGCAAGGCCTGGAGGTGTGGAAGATTCAGAGAGAGCAATAAAGCTCTCCCCTTCGGAAAAAAAAAAAGTACTTCCTCCGTTTTTTTTTACTTGTCACTAGATTTTACTGTAGCGATTTTGACCGTCCGTTTTTTTCTGCAATATTTGTGAAAACACCTCGATCTTTTATATCGTTAGATTTATCATAAAACATACTTTATTAGCATTATATGATTCTACATATCTGTGTAACTTTTTTAGAAAAAAACATACGGTCAAAATCGCTACAGTAAACATCAGTGATAAGTAAAAAAAAACGGAGGAAGTATGATATTGTTATTTGGGCAGAGATCCGCGCGACAGCACAGAAAACATTTACAAGTGTTGATGCTATCCATCATCCAAGGTTGGATAGAACTTGCGAGCCAGATTCTCAAAAATTCCACGAGTACTTGGCTTTTAGCACTTTAGGGAGGTGAAGACAAAGCTAGCTCCGCATCCAGACACATTTATGTGCGTCGTACCGATGCCGGCCAACGAAGTACGTTCAGGTTCAGGGCTCGGGAGATGAACACCACGATGCGTCGGAAATGGCAACCCGTCGCAATGGGCTCGGACAAAACCCGGTGCTGGTGGCCTGGCACCAACCCAAATTCACGCTCTCCATGCCAAGCACGTCGTCAATGTCAGCACAGGCAATGCAATGCAACGCAACCTGTTAATTGCTGGTTTTGCAGTGTTGTCTGAATGACGAACTTAAGCTTCGTCATTGATTAACTGTTGCCTAATGGAGTAAAAACCGTTTCGGTTTACATACATTTGATCTCGGATCAGAACAAAATACTACTACCATGTGGAGTACACTCTTCTGAGTCTTCTCCCTAACTCATTCATAATCTTCTCTTCTTCCTCTTTGTTCGTCAAGATCAAAAATTAAATGTTCGTCGAGAACGGGTTTCTTCGTACACACACCGTGTGCTCTTGATTCATTTTCCATGTGGTTGGGCGATCGCTAGATGGGAGGAGGCTGGTGGAGATGATGCCTGAGCACGCGGAGCACGTCGAGCAGGCCGACGACGCCGACCAGCTCGCGGTCCTCCTCCACCACCCACACCTGCGTCGCGCGATGCGCCATCGCCTGCACCATCACCGCCACCAGCGAGCTCCCGCGGTGGCACACGATCGCCTCCTCCGTCCGCCTTCTCCCCATGCTGCGCGCCGAGTACAGTCGGCTCTGCTTTCCTCCTCGCTTCGCACGCGGTGATGCCATGCCGTGCTTGCCGCCGTAATATTCGTCGTCGTCGGACGACGAGGAGGACGATGACGATGACCCAGAGGACGAAGACGACGACGAGGGGCACGACGGGTCGACGCCGTATAGCAGGTCGAGCATGCCGTGGAGGCCGCGGCGCCGGAGCCGGGAGCGGACGGCATGGAGCGTGGCGTCGGGCGGCGCGCCGCCCCAGTCGATGAAGGCCGTGAGGTCGCCGGCCGAGAGCGCGGCGATGGCGGCCGCCACGGACACGTCGGCGCCGGAGCAGAGAGTCGACGGCGAAATGTCGCCCACGAGGCGAGGGCGGGGGAGGTGTAACTCACCGGAAACGACCGCCACGGCGGCGTGCGACGCGAGGGCGGCGCGGAGGAGCGGCACCGCGGAGAGCGCGGCGTCTCCGGCGGCGACGGCGTGCGCGGCCGGGCGGACGGCGCCGAGGTCGGAGACGGAGCGGGACGCCGTGGGCGCGAAGAGCGCGATGGAGCTGAGGAAGAAGCGCACCAGGTCCTCCACCGTGAGCCAGCAGAGCTCCCCCGCCGTCGCGCTTCCGCTTCGCCGCCGTTGCCGATCACGGATGGGCACGACGAGGCTGTGCGCGCCGTCCAGGAAGGCGTCCGCGGCCTCCAGCACACTGCGCGTCCAGAAGCACACATCCAACGACGACCAAGTCAAGGACACCGCATCGTGTTATTTAATGAGATACTACTGTAGACGTGGCATGCGAAGAAAGGTACACGTGCAAGCAAAGCAAAGCAACCTCGCGTCGGGCTCGATCCGGCGGACGGGCGGCGCGCCGGCGGCGAGGAGGTCGGAGAGCGTGGCCTGCAGCGCGGCGGCCGGGGAGGCCAGGTTGCCGTCGGCGCAGAGGAAGAGCAGCACGTCGCCCATGCACACCCGCCCGGCCACCTCGCCGTCCGGCTTCCCGTCCCACACCGCCACTGCCGCGTCGGGGCCCCGGGCGGCGCCGCTCTCGAGATCGGCAATGGCGTCGGCGACGGTGGACGACGGCGGGAGCCACCTCAGCGGCGGCTTGCCGATGCAGAGGTCGGAGACGTCGTGCGTCTGCAGCAGCCGCTCCGCCATGCACGCGGCACCGTGCGCATGCATCATGCCCGACGACGGCGAGCAAGGTTGGCTAGCTCGGGCCTTGTCAGATGACGGGAGCTGCAACGAGCTTGGAGCGGTGAAGGAGTGAGTGGGGGAAAAGCGTCGCTCACTTTGTGGTAATGGTGAGTGATGCAAGCGCAGCTAAATACTCCACATGGGAGAGGTGTTGGTGTGTGAGATCGCCGTGGCAGTGGCCCTGCCCTGGGTGACGGCACAGGGGAGACGTGGCTGGGCAGCATGATGAAAATTGTCTTTCCCTGTGGGTTTTCCTTTGCGGTTTCCTCTCTTACTCTGTTTTTGGGTTGTTTGTGTGCAGCTCCGTTCTGGTTCAAAAACTGATGATCGGTTTTTTGGAGTACTGTTTTGTTTCAAGGCAGAATTTTCGTTATTTTGCTTTCGGTTTGTTTTGCTGCCCAGTACTTTGCGCGACAACATGCAGTACGTACGTAATGGTGATCACTTTCGTCTAGAACCGTCGTCAGTTAAAGTTGTTTAAGTTTCTTGTCCAGATCAGCAGCACTCTATTCTTTGATCGATGTTTTTTAGCTGAAAAACGTTCAACGTGGGTTCTAAATAATTGAACAAATCTGCTGTACCCCTACAAGTACTGCTGTTCAAAGTTGAGCTGATTGCATGCTTTGTTCAGTCTGTCAGTCAGAGGTAGGCTGGTCGAGCTCCAAGTGATCAATGCGTGTGGATACACGACGGAGCCGACAAATTAAATTGTTGGAACGTCGATATACCGTATGCTTAATTTGGGGATACGTCGCTGTAGACTTGGAGCTTTTGTACACGGTTTGCCGCATTGTCGAGGCGGGCGTGGCGGTGGCAAGTTTACAAACGCTGTTCTATCAAAAATGTTTATACTACATGCTGCGTGGGTTCCTTGTCACAGGAGCGAACAGCAACGTGCTAAGCCCGAAAACGATCCACAAGTCACGGGTCACCAACTCAGCGGTCAATCTGTGCGTTGATCGATGAAGCTGGCCAGCGTACGTACCGCACCTTGATGGTTTTCAGATTTTGGTCGGTTAACTATGGTCCGTCCGCCAATCAGTTGAATTCGTTCGGTTCAGATGAGCCTTGTCACTTGGTCAATTCCTCGATTTGTGTTGATAGATGAACCTACGTACAGTATAATCTAGAAGGCTACAAAGTTGATGTGTTTGGTTATTTGAATAATAGTAGAATAGTACACCGTATGATCTACTTGAGTGTACGGCAGAGCTAGCATTCTCGGGTCAAATTATGCTCGAGCTCGAATGCGTTTGTGTGCCAGGTGCGTGCCAACTCCGTATGCCCATATATATGACCAATCAATCCTGCTAGAGATTTCTCGCGCCGGCCAGCTTATACGTACGCTCCGGGATCCTCACACGTGCGACGGCATCGGATATACGTACTCCTGCATGGCTAAGTCACAATATCAGTGTGTTGTGTACCTGATACTACGAAGACGTGGCAGGCACAGGGCTTCCATCCCACATACTAGTATGCACGCAGGATGAAGCGCCGACGTGGGATCCCGTGCGAAGGAAGGGGACATGCGTGGGCTGGGCATGGAGTACCGGGCAGGTGTGCGGCATGCACGCGTCTGCTCTCTCCACGCGCCTCACCTCATCTCGCCACAGGGCTTGCAGGAAGCAGGATCTGTCTCTCCGGATCGGGACTGGAGATGGGCACAGCTGCCCCTTGTGCAAAGCGGCAGGTGTACAAGCATCTGTCTGATCTGAGAGGTGCACAAGAGGCACATTTTCGTGTCATTCCTGACACGGCCATGCATCCTGTTGGAGTACTAACTGCAACACTGTCAGCGACCCGACCCGCAAATGGAGCAGCAAGTGATGGAACATCTCCTCCACCAAAATCAGAATTGGCCAGCTTGAGGAGTTTCCCACTTTACCGGACGATCCAACCTGTCAGTCAACACTCAACAGCAAGGTTCCATACTGGGGAATAAGCCAATAGCAACGATCGCTCGAATTCGATGGCTCACCAACTCTGAACATACTCTTCCTTCTGGGATTCCCAATGACTCGATCACAACACTCGATCCCAACTCTAAACATTCAAGTATACGCATGAGTAAGCTACAGCTAGTATGCTTAGTTCTAGGCGTACGATCACTGCTGGAGCATGCATGCAGATCGCACTACCAAGCCTTCTAGGATTGGATGATTATCTCAGGTAGAACTAAAGCATTCGTGGATAAAATAAGTTAAGTTTGGGAATCTTATTTAGCGCTTATTACCACTCCACTCAGCTAGCGCTACTACTTTTTTTTTCTTTCAAGAAGAGACTTTGAAAAATCACAACACGATATGAGTCATCGAGTGGTTGTAGCTAGTACATCCAACCTTTGTGCCTACCAAAGTGCAGACATCCATAATCCGATCAAAAGGGGCGCTTATGATGGAGGTGGACCTCCCATTTCCGATGTTTCGAGAAATCCAAGCTAGCAAGAAACTCGTCATACTCTTCTCGTCCAAACAAGTTAATGTCTAGATGAAAATGACCACCAACAAATCGCAAGTTTTTGTTTTTCGAGAACAACAAGTCGCAAGTGCACGGTTCCTTGACGAAAGCACTGAATGTTTCACACAAGTATGAAGGGCAAAGAAGACACCACTGCAGCAAACTACTCCGCCAGCCCAACTTTCAAGGCCCATCTGTCATCGCAACCCAGCCCAGTGGCACTACGTATCGGCCCATTTTGAAAATAGCCGCCTATTTTTAATTGGGAACCTGTAGACTGTAGCAGCATAACCTTATGTTGCAAGTGTGATCGCTGCACCAGTTTTTTTTTTTTTTACCCACGAAGATAAGATGACGCCGTATCTTGTGTACTGACGAGTATTATACCTTGGCAGTCACTTGGGAACAAACGAGCATGGACAATGGCAATCGCGTAGTCACGAGCTGACGGTGGCGCTGCACCAACCATTCCTCACCGTCCATCCGAGGAATGCACCCAATCCATGCGCCGCGTAGTGTTCCATGCTAGTAGTATTATCACTGGAATGGACTCTTACAGCATTAGTTTCAAAAGAAGCCTGTGATTGACTTTGTTTAAAATTGATTGAAGCCGCCATGCTCACGTCTCTTCCCCTCTGGTCGGAGTCGTCGGTGCATAGACCGGGTCTACGTGACGGTCACCTCGAGCGTCCAACCCAACGTCCCACATGTCACTCCACCTCTTGCCACACTTCCTGCCGCGTTCTGTACTTCGTGCTCGCCAACTAGACCGGCCGACATGGTGGGCCCAGTAAACGGGGACCCCGCATATTAGTGAGATCAGCTCGGCAGCAACAGCACGTCGTCCTTTTTTATGGGCCCGCATGTCAGTATCTGCGAGCAGCTTCGCTTTCGTCCGCTTGGCCCCCGCGAGACGCGTGCCCTTGTCCTGTGTGACTGTGTCTCCCCCGCCGTCGACGCAAGGAATAGAAGAAGAAGAAACAGAAGCGAGCAAGCGCGCGGAAAAAAAGGACGGAGACGAGAACAAGTGGAGCAGCCAAAAGCGGGCGGCACCGCACCGCAAAAGCTTTCGGTGGATTTGGAGCCTTGTCGCGATCCAGCAGCTTCTTGCTTGGGTTTTCGCGGGGTTTGTGCCGCACGGCCCGCACTACTCATCAGTATACTACTTCCAATCTTCCATGGTGTCGAGCTGCTTGTTGAAGCCTTGAGCGGCGCCTGGAGGAAGAGGAAGAGGAGGAGGAGGAGGAGGAGGAGATGGTCCCAAGCCCCATGCGCAAGTCGTTCAAGGATTCGCTCAAGGTGCTCGAGGCCGACATCCAGCACGCCAACACCCTGTGAGTCTCCAATCGATTCCCCTCCTTTCCTATTGGGTCTATTTTTCTTCCACGATTCCATCGCGAGCACCTGAAATTTCTCGCCCGCAGTTGGTGCCGTGCAGTTCGGGTTAGTTCTAGTCTTGTACGACTGGTTCTGATTATTGTTTGAGGAATTAGGGGCAATGAATTTTAGGTGAAGGAACGCTACAGTGACACTCAGTTCGTTTGGTGCTCATGCTGCGCGCGTGAGTGATGAGGGTGGTTGACCAGTTACGATCCGTGTGACGAACTCACGCGTCACATTTATGGCTGAATTCAAACAGGGCCGCGGATTTCTCGAGGGACTACGATGGCGCCTGCCTCCAGATGCGCATGTCCTACAGCCCCGCCGCCCACTTCTTCCTCTTCCTCGTGCAGTGGACCGATTGCAGCCTCGCCGGCGCGCTCGGGCTGCTCAGGATTCTAATTTACAAGGTTCGTTTGTGTGATATGCAATGTCGGAACTTCACGGCGTGTTGGTTTTGCTGTGTTCTCGATTAATTCAGGATGCTTTGTTGTGCAGGTTTATGTAGATGGAAGCACCACCATGTCCACCCATGAAAGGAAAGCGAGCATCAGAGAGTTTTATGGCAAGTCTTCTGAACAGCAATGACGAGTGGAGAATTTCGCTCTCATTTTGTTTTTTGTTATTTGCCCTTGATACTGACAGCGTCACTGAATTTTACAGCTGTTATATTCCCCTCGCTTATGCAATTGCATATGGGGATCAGCGACGTCGATGACCGGAGGCAGAAGGCAATTTGTACAGAGAGATACAGACGGAGAGACGAGGATGAGAGCAAGAGGCCGGTCTCTGAGATTGATGTTGAAAGAGAGGAGGAATGTGGCATTTGCATGGAGATGAATAGCAAGGTGGTGCTGCCCAACTGCAGCCATGCTATGTGCATCAAGTGTTACCGGCAATGGTTAGAATTCAAATCGTGTTATCTCTTTTTCCCCTGCAGTAATGTTCAACATCTGTTGCTAATGTGTTTTCTTAGATACAATGGCTCTGCACTTTTTAGACACAATTGTGCAATAGTCTCTGCATTTGTTTGCAGGGCTAATTCTTCAGATAATTTTCTAGCATTACTAGATAGTTTCTCACCTTTAGAAACTTAGCTCGTTGTTATTTTAATATGTAGATTGTTCCCATTTTCTTCTGCTACTATTTGGCATAATATTTGTGGTCCCTAATGAATCCTTATGAGGACAACCATAGTATTTGGCTACCTCGATGATATTTTTCTAGAACCCCTGCTGAATCATAAGTACCTTAATTGAGCTGCAGTTCTCCTGCCTTTCTTGGGAAAAGAAAGGGGATGATTAGCTCCTGCTTAAGTATTACATGGCCACATGCTGCTTATGTTAGGTATCTTACATTACATGGCAAAATGAATAAATCACTGGATACTCCTTTCTGTTACATGGACATAAATAATCCCTTAAGCTGCTTTTGGACCTAGGGACCCAATATCAGTTACAGATTTGCTTCATTGCTTGAGCTCGAGGAGAGCTTGCTCTGCTGTATGACATTGAAGACAGCTTGCTCTCTGTAACATATCTACTGAACTATCTACTGCAACGCTTATATATGATTGTATTCATTGAATCATGCGCTATATATCCTGGCTGCAGGCGCTCAAGATCTCAGTCATGCCCCTTCTGCCGTGACAACCTCAAAAGAGTGAACTCTGGTGATCTGTGGATGTTCACCGATTGTCGAGATGTAGTTGACATGGCAACGGTGACTAGAGAGAACCTCAGGCGACTATTCATGTACATCGAGAAGCTGCCTCTCGTTGCACCAGACAACATCTTCTATGCATATGATTCTCATGTAAAATAGCTCGAGCTAAACATGATGACTTCTCTTGCTCACCATTGTTTCCTGAGAGTGACGTATGGCTTATTGGTTCGTGCAGAGGATGTTCCTTGTCTTAGGATCTGGCTAGCCTTGGAGCAGGGTGTCGACTTCAATGAGACCTCTCACTGACGTGTAGAGTTTGCTGGGGTTTTGTAAATATCTGTAGAAATTTCATTGTGCTTGAAGTTTATGAGAAGCGTTATATTATAGTAGTCTACTAGTAAGCACTTAACATTCTGAAGAAATGGTGCGCTTTATGCCAGGAGACAAAGCAATATTGGATCTGTAGTTCTGTACCAGCAGAGATGGCTGCTATATGGAGTTCTTTATTTCACAGTAGGGTACTTGCACCAGAGCACCGTGCATTATCATAGGAGGCTAATACAATGAACACACCGGACCATGCTGACATGTACAGACAAAAAACATTGCGGCAAGTGAGAGCAACTGGCAGCTATAAAATAGAAGCACCGTACTGGCCGTACCAAACAACTCAACTCAAATACATGTGCATTGCAATTCTTTCCACTTCCACAAATAGAGAAAAATCATCCCAGAGCAGAGGAACTCGGCAACAGAGACAATTGACAAGGAAACAATAAATATTTCTTTGTCTTCGGTTAGGGAAGGCAACATTCATGTATGCCCTCATCAATTTGTGAAGTATTGCAGTACAACAATCTCCTCCCACGTAGTGTTATAAGGTTAGTTACATGCTACTCAAATACTTGTGCATGTTGAAAGGCCTGTAAAAGCAGCCATTCAGTACTAAACTACTTCCAAATCATAAGAATCATCTCTCCATCAGGAAAAAAAGGTATAATTTCCTCAGGTTGGCCATGACCCTTGAAGCAAAACACCTTCTGAAGGGTCCGTCGTATGATAGCCGTAAAATCTTAGTTGTTGACCTGAAAGGAATAGGTTGCAATGGTTTACTACTGCGAACAAACTGAGAATGAAGCAAGCTGTAAAACAAAGCACTTGCAGGGAAACATCTCACCTTGTCTAAAATCCGCACTTTCCATGAATCACTCCTACCAGCTAAGTTAGATTCAACATAGTCTGGAGCATGTTGGGTCGATTGGTTTCTCAGGAGAGGTAGCCTTGCTGGCACAATGGCATCATCATCACTATCATAATCAGTCTCACGGTCAGGCCCAAGGGTCCTAAGTACAACCCCAAGAATGATTGATAGCACCTGAAATAATTGGATGCGTTTACAGGGCATCAGTCATGATCAGAAGTTAATTTGTTTTCAGAAGGTACAATTGCAGTTACTCAATTGACTTTTTTGGGGGTTCCTTCTACTAAGACAGACACCAGCTCCTGATTTCAGTTGAAAATTTTAGTAGTATAAGAATGTCAAACAGATGATAATGAGAGCATTGTAGTAGTCATGCTGCATTACTAAGAATAATTCATATATTTTGAAAAGGAAACAAAGGCCGAGTGACAACCAACTACAGAGTGCCACCAGACTTAAAGTAAATTCTGAAGAATTAAACAGCATTTTAGTACTCACGCGAAAGATAAAAATTATACAATGATGAAGTTGAGTACCAATTCACTGGGTGTAGAAATAATCTCACCTGAGTAGCCACCACTGACAGGCCTACCCATTCACATATCTCAACATTTGATCTCACAAAGTTCTTGAATTCATCAAACTTGCCTGATGGGTCAGGGGGGAAATCCTAAAGATTTAATTTGGAAATTATCAAATAGCAGATAGTTGGAAAATAACATATGCTGTCGTTCATAGCTGAAGAGCTCCCTACCTCTTCCCAGTTGCTATTCAGAAACACATCCATAGTGATTGCACCTTCCAGGATAATAAGCACAAATACAAGGATCATGTGCTGTGCATGCAGGGTTAAGGAAAAAATAGACCCTATGTTGTCATCAAGTTACACTATATTTAACATTGCTGGAATTAAAGAATAAAACTGCAGCCTGGAAGTGTCTGTGTTTGTGAAAAAGTAGGACTGTGCAGCTTCATTTCACCAGACGTAGAAGATTGAAGCTTTTGTATCTGCTAAAGAACAACTCATAACATCGCTGGCGGCTGGTATAATTAAACAATATGCAATTCCATGGATTTATCAAACTGAAGGATACACAAGACAGGCAGTGATTATTTGCAGTTTCAGCAGCAATATGCCCGGAGCAAGTCAGCAAGCAAAGAAAGACCCCCAGGCCGAAAAATGTGTATATAAACCTGCATCACCAGTGAGTTTTCTTAGTAAAACTATCATATCCATAGTACATACACAGGCACAATGATGGTAACATATTCCTCAGAATCTCTGATGGTGATTGGACCACCCCGAAACTACGATTATCCAATCATAATTAATGGCACTTATCCTGTTTGAATCGTCAGATAGGCACCGCCCTGACATCCTTACAGCCCCGAAAAGCATCAACGGTTGCCCCCATTTTCAATTAACGATGAGGAAAGTAATTGTTAACATCATCACTATTCCCTTGTTTAGGGGACATCAGCATCATTATTTCCAAAAAAAAAAAAAAAAATCAATATTAGTGCTCTTGTCCCACCAATCAACTAACTGTGGATACCCTTTTAAGTTAGGCCATCTGCGGCATCACATCATGTCCCAATCTGACGCCACACCGCAGCCGCCACCTAAATCTCTAGAGATCCAAGTCAAAATTAACACCACCAAAGCTGGTCGCCGTGCCCATCGAATTGCACTAGCATCCACTAAACCGATAGCAGTATACTACTTGTCTTGTGCAGTTATGCGCGACCCACTGTTCCCAAATCTGCAGCGATAGTGGTGTGTTGAGCTGAGTATCGTGCCCATCACCCATCCAAAAAGAGTACTCCTTTAACTACCATCAAAGAAAAAAAAAAGGCTCTTTCGGTGGTGGCCGCGCAGGATTGGTTCGGTTTCTACGCCGTTCCACAACCTCTCACCCTCGCACGGAACTCCCAACTGCTGCATCTAATAGCATGCTGCAATGAAACAGTGCGGCCAAACAATTTGCTGTAACAAATTTCGCTTAGAACCTGACGCATTAAGCCGAGCAGAGAACGAATTGGGAAACGAAATGAGCATAAAAAGGGGAAAGAAAACTGCAAATCTAGTGAATTCTCGCGCGCAGCAACGGAAACGAAACCGAGACTGTGAGCCGCGCAGGCAGGCACTAGGGGAGATCTGTTCAAGCAGGAGAGGATGGGAGAAGGACTGAAGGAGAAGCGGTTGCTCACCAGGGAACCGGGAGGCGTTGGTCGAGCTCGGCGACCTCCCTGTACCACTCGCGGAGCATCCAGAGCGCGTAGAGGATGACGGCCATCCCCGCGAGCCCGACCACCGAGTTCACGGCCTTGAGCGCCGTCTGCACGCAGCTCCGCAACACCCGCCCCGCCATGCCGCCGGCGCCGCAGACCACCTCCGACAGCTGCTTCTTCCTTCCTCTGCTGCCCGTTCGGCGGTGGTCGCCTTACTTTTATTCGTTCGGCGAAGAGGTGGTGGTGTGCGCAGGCACGCAGGCAGCAGCTTGTGCGGGAGAAGCGGAGACCGAGGGGGGAAGAAATTCGCCGTTCCGCGGGCGGCGGTTTGACGTGGTGGCGTGAGACTTTGGAGGAGAAGGGAGAGGAGACGAGAGGTGCGGTTGAAGCAGACAAGTCAAGTGGAGTTCCGGACGGGGACGCCAGTAAATATTTGTACACTCGTGTCGTCGCCGGCAAACGGCTTCGCCATCACGCCGCCATGGGTGGTGGGTGGTTCTAGTTGCGTTTCTGTTTTCTGTGTGGTGCACCGTGCATGTTTTGTGGCTTCGTTTGGGTTTTAGGTGTCGTGTTTGGTGGACGTGGATTTATGTTAGGTTCATATTAGCACAACACAACATTAACGTGTTGCTTCAGTGATCATGTGCTATGATGTGTTGATTGCTCGGTGTTAATACGTGTTAGCTATCAGATGAAGCTATCGAGATAGTAAGCCCTGTGAAATCATCGTTTCATGGTATAAACACCTTCTAGGTGTCTTGAGACTTTTTTTTTAAAAAAAATCTGTTTAGATTTGGATTAATCTTTTTGTTCCAAATAATTCCATATTATATTTTCATATCGGAATCAAATACTCAGGGGTTTGGAGTCATTCGATTTAACAATATTTTATTTTCCCAAATAAGGCTAAGAATTTAATACATATATAGATGGACCACATATGTTGTTTCAGTTATCATTCTTTGAAAAGGAGACCAACCTCGAAAGAGACATGGTCTCAACAACCTGTCGTAGAACATTAGTGAGATTGAAATGAAACTTGGGACACGAAACACATGTGGAGCTGAATAGAGGTAGGAGGAGAGGAGAGGGAATGGTTTTCTTTCTTGTGTGCGTGTGTGTATGTTTTTTTTTTATATCCTTCTTGTGTGTGTTTTTTTGAGATAGAAGAAATGGAGAAAAGCGTGGAGGCTTTTCTTTCTCTCTTGTGAGAGGGACAAACGGGTGTAGAAGGCTTTCGTACGGTGGAAGCATGGACCACTTCCAGATGCCTAAGCAAAGGTGATCCGATAGAAAGTCCACATTGTGATGTCCCGATCTAGACTTCGTCGCTTGCGGTCTAACTAGTGCACAAGTACTGGACTCAAAATGTAAAGGAAAAATATTCATGTACAAGCTAGAGATATATGGTTTTAAATCAAGCAAGGACACCATCCATACGATTTAAGCTATTAGATCTCTGATCATACAATAGGATGGAGTAGAAATGGATTGAAGTACAAAAATAGTCAGTTTGTTCACAGAACACGCTGGGCAGCATGAAGAGCTAAGACGGGCTGTTGGAACCAACAAGCATATGTCTCACCAGTTTTCAGATAGAAACAAGATCTCATAGATATTTATAAGTTTTATTTGAGGAACCCGTATTTGTAAATGGACCGCATCAGTAGTATTCTTCATCCTCGGATCGCGACTATTATTCGCAATCCATTTAGGTTTATTTACAAATATTACGGGAATAATAATCATCCCCGTCGCGCCGTAGAGGAGATGACTGAATTGTGCGACTTCGGAGGGCCCGTGACTCGTCTCCTTCCGCTCACCCCGCCCTCTGCTCCCCGGCCCTGTTCGACGCCGCCTCGCCGCTGTGCCTTGCCGCACCCCTGCTCCCGCGCCTCGCCCGCGCTCTCCGCCGCGCCCCTGCTCCCGCACCGCCGCGCCCCTGCCGCTCCTCGTCGCGCCGAGGTGGACGATGGATGAAGATGGTGGGCTGACTTTTAAACGGGCCGTGGGCCGATCTACACATTGCTAAACTCAGATAGGAGACCCCCACTCCCACCGCTTCCGGCCTACTAGCCCCTTCTCATCAACCGGCAGAGGAGCCTCGTCGCCACCTTCCACCGCCGACTCCCTCCGACGGTCCCACCGCCGTCCGTCGCTCCCGCTCCCCGCTCGTCGCATCCATCCAGGCCCCTTACGAACTCAGCCGCTGGGTCCTTGCCATTAGTTGGGGACGGTCGCCGTGTTGGTCGGGGAGGGTCGGACTCCGTCCTCTCCGCGCACACCGGCGGCTAGCTCCCCTTCCGCCGCACGCCGGGCTGCGCTCCGCTCCACCCCCGTCCCCGTCGCCCCGTCGCCGCTCCCAGAGGCTAGGAAGGATCGAGTTTGGCCGGGAGGGCACGCACTGACTGCACGAGGCGGGGTGGGGGCGCCGCCGCTGCGGGCACTGAGCAGGGACCGGGTTTCAGCGGGCACTTGGCCGCGGCGAGCGCGGAAAGGTGTAGCGGAGAGGGGCGGGCGGCAAGGTACAGGAAAGCAATCGGAGGTCCAGCGCCCAGCAGGTCAGGCAGCAGTTGAAACTGATCAGGACCCTAGTGAGCTGGGCACCAATGTGATCTACTATGGCAAATTTGATGAATACAGTTCTATACGCTTCACTTGTTGCAATTGGACCGCAAAACAGGCCAGATTACCCATCCCTTCTGTCTTCCGCAGGTGCTTCGAAGATGCCGCAGGTCATGGTGGTCGCGCGGAACTTCATGGACATGGTGGCTGCGCTGCCTCGCGAGAAGCTCCTCACGCTCTATGACTCCGTCTTCATCTGCGAGGCTGTACTCAGGTGCAATGTGCAGGCATTTTGCAGCGCCTTGTGAGTTTCTTGGTGCTGTCCTAGTGACGTTTTCGGTCACCTCGCAGGTCGCTCCCACCATTGGCAAAGAAGTATGTACTGCAGATGCTGTATGTCTCCGCACCGGTGGCTGCATCAGCTATGGAAGAGTGGGTTCTCGATGAATATGCCACCAAGCACAAGGTTGCTATCGATAGGCTGATCCAACTCAGAGTCTTTGATGAAGAGCGCAATGGGTAATATGTCATCAATTTGTGTCAGACATCACAATTTCGTAGCTTGAACGAGCAGATTGAATTTCCTGGTTTAAATCAACTTTTTTAATGGTGTGCACATCTTCACCTGAGCATAATAGAGTTGGGCTGAATTGTGCGCTTGAATATATGCTGCACCTTTTATATGTACAGTGATGGCATGGTAATGGTAATTGAGTTACACAGACATGCATATGGTTTCATTTAAGGTGGAAAAATGGTGTTGCTGCTCTTTTGTATTAGTTCACTTGCTGCACATGAATGTAATTAGGATTGGGCCGATTGTTGTGCTTGAATATATGGTGCACATTTTATATGTACAGTGATGGCATGGTAATGGTAACTGAGTTAGAAAGACATGCGTATGGTTTCATTTAAGGTGGAAAAATGGTGATGCTGCTCACTTATATTAGCTCACTTGCTGCACTGGGTGCGATTGCTTAGTGCTGCCAGTCTAACACACAAAACGTGCAGAGTCAAACATTCATTATCTTATTGATATTAGTGTTGAATTACTTTGTTGCCTGTAGCAGTGTGGCCTCATTAGAATACTAATCAGTTCTCTAATTGCAATCTTTGTTTAGTAATAATCGTTTACACAATAATTTCTTATAGTATAAGAATATCATTTCCTATGTTGTCTCAACATAGCCGGTCCCAAGCCCGGATAAAGGAGGAGGGAGGGTCCCGTCCCTAAAAGGTTGTGATAGGCTTGGCGAGCCAACGTAAAAATCTAGCCACTCTATATGGATAAGAATATCATTTCCTATGCCTCATCAGCTGAAACTTAATCCAGATTGAATCAAAACAATGTCCATCCTCACTTTTTTTGGGCGTGATTCTTTTCACTGGATCTTAAAGTCTTATGCTATTATTAATTGCATGTTCATAGTCATAGCCGGCACATTGTTCATCAAATACTTACTAAATCATGTGGTTTTCCTTTGGATATAGACGAAAAGTGAGCTACAAGATGAACGACAAGTTTCAGAAAAACATGCAGAACTATTTGGTTAAGGGGTAAGATTTTTCCTAGATACTTTTTTATTTTCTTTTGAAATCAGGTGTGCCATCCTTTCTCAAATTTTGTGCCAGCCGCTTCATTCTTCAGTACTATTTTGATGCTGCCAGCATCTTTCTGCTTTCTCCATCGATTTGAATAAGTAATGCTTCCTTATGAAATCAACATGTGTTCACACAACTATAATGCTTGCATTGAAGAAGTGTAAATTCAAACTCTTTTAATATGTCAAGAAAATTGTTGTATGGTAGTGCTGCTGTACACGGTTTGTTTATAAAATAAATCAAGAATATGCCGTAAGCTAGTGATACTGTTAAGCTTTATTTCTGTATCTTTGGTTTTGTAAGTAATACATTTGGAGCATATTAACTAGCTGATCATTTCACTTTTACTTCTGTTGCAGTGGAAGTTTACCAAGCGATCCGTTACAACCGAATGTCACTGGTAGATTGCCTACATTGGCAGAACTAGAAGACTATGCTCTTGAACAGTGGGAGGTTAGGATGACAAAGCTTGACTCAAAATTTTGTAACATGCACGTTCCGTTATATAATATTCGTTGTGTTCTTTTCTAGTTGGATCCTACTGTTATAACATTCACAGGTTCCTTTTCCCCTTTTTACCTTAGTGAAGGCTTATACTCACTGTTTTGTTTTCTATGGGAGCTAGAGTTTTTTGCTGCAATTGATCAACTCATCTCAAGTTGAAAAAGGGACAAGTTTCAGCCCAGCCATGATGAGAACGTTCCAGCGAGGTCTTCTGAGTTCAAGGTTCCATCCATTACCTTGCTTTGACAGATAATCTTGGTTAACTACTGAAAACCAAATTTCCATTTTAGAAACAATGTATAATGGACAAATTGCTGCAGGTCTTGCATTCCTCTGTTACAGTTAGGTAATATACCGTGGTATTATCCTCAATTCAACTTAGCATTGCCCTCGAAAATAATTTGATGAGCGAATTCAACTTGATGTGGCCTAACATAAAATTGCTTTGTTTAATATGGCTATGCTCTATTTTGGTTATAAAATTTGGTTAAATGATTCATTCTGCAGCATGATCTTTTGTTCCCCGATTTATGTTGTAAATCATGTTTGATGCCACCGTTCTTATATGGAAAATTTAAACCTAACAGTTTCATTTGATGCTATATGCATTTGAGGTTTGCTATGTGTTTTTAGTTAAGTGGATCTACAAAAAAGACTGAGGCATCATGAACTCCCGATTTATTATATTTGCAGGGAAGGTGAAGTTCCAAAGTTAACTGAGAACGGCTTCCAGTTTCTTGTGAGTGCTCAGCTCTTTGGTAATCCTATTATCTGACATGTTTTCTTAATTGGTTTGTAATTATCTTCTATGTAACCAGCTGATGGAGACAAATGCACAACTTTGGTACATAATGCGAGAATACATTTCATCCGCAGAGGTATCTGTGGCATATTTTTATATAAATCTTTTGAACTGTTTTTGTATGTTGGGCTTTTGTGTTAACTGCCTCATGTAATTTATTAGGAACGAGGAGTGGACCCTTCAGAGCTGATATCGTTTCTCTTGGAACTTAGTTTTCACACACAAGGAGCGGTAATGCAAAGCATTTTTAGTGTATAATGTTAAGTATCTGCAGGAGAACCAGTGAAAATTAAATATTTGTCCACATTTTGTTCCCGTTGTAAATGGGATTTTATTTCCACAGACCCATGCCCTTTCGTTTATACGGTACAACAATATGAAATAAAGTGTATTCATATCAAGTGGGTAAAGACAAATTCGGGGTTCTTTGGATGGGTGAGATAAACTCACCCTGCAAATAATATGAGGAGACTTACCATGCATCTAATTATGTCTTCAAAGTTTGCTGACTGTACCATGCATTTGTTGAAAATTCATCGCCACGTTATGACTATCTTGTTTATGTTTCAGGCTTATAGCTTGACTCCTCTGAGCCCTGTAAAAAGATCTGCTATCAAGGATCTTGCATCATTGGGATTAGTCAAACTACAGCAGGTACGGATGTTGATTAATTTTTCCTGCTGATCATTTGATGATTAATGAATAAGGGAAATTCACTGGTGGCCAGGGGCTTCGGTGTCCCCGTAAGAGAAAGTGTAACAATCCAACATATTGAAATATTTCAAAAACTGCATACAAAATCATGTAGGTAGTACACAAAGAGTTAAATAAACATGCTAGAACTTGCTTCCAAATTCATCTTTTACATTGAGAATAAAAAACGATAAGTGGCACTGTTGTCACATGATGAATAATGCCAGATTGTTTCTTGTTTGTTTTGTTTCTAGACATCTAAGATGAATTTGATCTTAATTTTCACATGTTTACTTAACTTCATGTGTACTACATGCATGATAGTTTTGATAACTTTTTGAAGCATTGCTACCTGCCGAATTCATTAGCGGGGATACTGGAATCTCTCGATGTAAAATCTGCACTCATGAATGAATCGCAGGGTAGGAAAGATAGCTGGTTCATACCTACCAAATTGGCTACAAACCTCTCCGCAAGCTTGTCAGATACTTCATCAAGCAAAGAAGTCTGTACTGTTTTATATCCCTAACAAACCATCATGATGTTTTTATGCTTCACATAAGAGTTGATGCTGATTTTGCTGTTGCAGGGTTTTGTGGTTGTGGAGACAAACTTTAGAATGTATGCATACTCGACGTCAAAATTGCATTGTGAAATTCTACGCCTGTTTTCAAGGTACATGAGGTGTCATATGGTGTCACGACCTAGCTTGTCATTCTGGCATTTTCATCACAGGATACTGCACCGTGGGTCCTATCCTGTAACTACTTGCTTTTGTTCATTAATATTCTTTGTCACACACTGAAAAATAAGATGAATGTTTTGGGATCTGTACTCTTCCTTATATTACCTTACCTAATCTGATCTAATTATGTTTGTTTTGATGTGAGTATATGCCAGTTTAGTTAACTGGATATTCCAGGTAGACTAGTAACTTTCTCTTGGAATCTAGTAGGTAGGCAAAACAGTTAACTTATGAAATTGTGCTGTTTACAGACATCCCCTGGGCATGTTAAGCCATTCATAATTATGGAATTATATCCAACTTGTATATCTACCTATTTCAACTATGGTCATCTGAAACTTTTTTTTTTTTGGGGTATTCATGTGGCGCCTGATGCTCTTATCACAGGTCTAGGGGAGAGCTCTGTATATGGCTAGATATATTTGTCTTGTCGTATCTTCTTAAGGCTTGGTTAATGAGAATAGTTCTATGGTTGCTTGTGGTTCTGGATTTCACTATGTGCACTGTTGATCTTTCAATATTTGTCCATGCACTCATTGATTCTGGAAATGAGATTTTTTTTTTACTTGTCTTTTCCAGGGTGGAGTATCAACTTCCAAACCTCATTGCGGGAGCTATTACAAAAGAAAGTATATATGGTGCTTTTGAGAATGGAATCACTGCTGAACAGGTATCGTTTGAATCATGTTCCATTCTCTTGTCCTAGACATGTGTGATCACACTTCAGTCATTTTTTTGTGAGATGAAATTGATATATCCTAACATTTAACAAAAAACAATTGATGGTCAAAGGTGCTGTGTGCATTGGATGGATAGTAAAGATCCGAAACGACAAGTATGTAGAATTTTCTGGAAGAGACTATTAGTACATCTGAACTTAATTGAACCTTTTTTCACACAGCATCTTCATTTTCTATCTTCTAAAAGCAATTGTGCTTTTATGGTCAAGTCTACCGAGTATCTCATTTTGTATTGATTAACTTCTTGGTTTTTCAGATAATTTCATTTCTACAGCAAAATGCTCATCCACGTGTCGCGGACAAGATACCGACTGTCCCAGAGAATGTGACAGATCAGGTAAGGAGCCATTCTTCCCTCCCGCTGACCAGTTGATTCCTACTTTGCAGAATAATGTAGGAGATTTTTAATTCCTCCATGCAGATTAGGTTGTGGGAGACGGACCGTAACAGGGTTGAGATGGTCCCCTCGCATTTATACGAAGATTTTCCTAGCAGGGTAAACACAGCACTGATGACTGCTTTCACCTTTTCTTTGCACAAGTCAACTTCTTAATTGCTTATCGTGCTCCTGTGTGATTCTTCTGGTGAGCATTGGTAGTATGTTTAATCCTGCTTTCTTGTGCAGGAATTGTTTGAACAATGCTGTGATCATGCAAGGGATAATGGATACTTGCTCTGGGAGGACCCGAAGAAAATGAGACTGATTGTACGAGGGGAGTTCCACCCCGAGATGAGGGAGTTCCTCCGCAGGCAAAGATGACCATTTGGAGGGAACAAGCAACTTACGTGAAAGATGCTCCTTCTCGTAGATAGCAGGAGCCAGAAAATATTGTAACACTAACACATAGGTTGAATCTTGTGTTTTTGTTATTGTTTTTTTCATGAGAATATAGTGTATTCCCTTGATAGTAATGAGAGTTTTTTTTTTCCCCACAAAGTGTGTTTGCTTATCTTTTGTCTTTTTTTTTAGCAAAGTGTGTTTGCTTATCTGACATCACTTCGAAAAAGAATATCTTACATGTTGTTCCTGGAGATAAGGGCCTCACAGGCCGGCACGCTTACCTCAGACGATACAAGGCCCAGCCCGTGTTGGTTGGATTCTTGGCCACCGCGCCGCGAGGCGAGTCGTGCGCGCGGCGCGGGCGAGCCGGCTCGGCTCGGACATCTCCCTCCCACCAGAAACAAAACCCGCCACACTCCGTACGCCCGCGAGCCGAATTCCGCCACTAGGGTTTTACCTCAGCCGTCTCCCCTCTCCTGCGCCGCCGCCAACCCCCGTGTCCGCGAAGCCATGGCAGGGAAGAAGCGCAAGTCCGGCTCCGAGAAGCAGCAAAAGCACCGCCTCCCGCTGGGGGCTGACGCCGATGCGGTCGCCGACGCCTCCAAGCGCCGCCGCTCCGGCGCCGGCAAGCAGCACCAGGCGGATGAGGAGGCGTCCATTCCTTCCCTCAGCGCCAAAATTCTCCGCGAGGCGCGCAAGCAGCAGCAGGAGGAGGAGATGCTCGCCGACGCCGGCAACCAGGCCCCCTCCGCAGCCGCAGCCGCCGGGCGGTCCACGTCCTCCTCCTTCCCCGTGCCCACCGCGGACGACGAGGATGACGACGTTGACGAGTTCGACGGCTTCGACACGCTGAGCGAGTACGACGGCGGCGAGGTGCGTGGCTTAAAATTGCGGAAATGAGTAATTTACTTCTTGTTTGCAGTGGCTGATGCGAATGTGCTTCTTTTGTGGTATTGATGATGATAGGTGGAGATCAACGAGGAGGATGAGAAGGCCCTCGCTGCCTTCATGTCAAAGGAGAATTCTGCTGAGCGCACACTTGGTGATATCATTCTCCAGAAGATCAGAGAGAAGGACGCCGAGGTATCAGCAGGTGAGTGTACATTTGAACTGTTACTCTGTTTCTGAAAACATCAGCCCATTGAACAAACTTGAGCTATTTTCAACTGGTTTAGTTGCATTCTGGATGCGAGTTGAGTTAAATTTGTCAATGAATGGCCACATTAAAAGTGTAATTGATGATAGAGTTTCTGATTTCTACATTTGTTTGTGCAGAAGGGCGACCTCGTGTGAAGCTGGACAATAGCATTGTTGAGCTTTATAAAGAGTAATACACCACTGCCTGCTCTTGTTTCCTGTAGAAGTGGTTTTGCATGTTTCAATTCGGTGCTGATGTTTTCCCCCTGTATATATA